>CAIGRL010201644.1:0-23285 GCA_903798325.1 Fraxinus xanthoxyloides | reverse complement strand
TATCAAAGTTGTTAAAAATTTAAATTTTTTTTTTTTTTTTTTTATAGATAATCAGGAAATTTCATTAATTAAAAAAATCACAGGAAGTGTATTATCAGTTTAAAGAAGAAAGAAAAGATATGAAGTTAGACAACCCCTCTATAAGATTGCTAGTCGCTGCATTAAACCAATTATACAAAGTCATTGGCCAGAACTAATGTCACGCTATTTAATTTTTGTAGTTTCTTTGTTAAGGATATAGAGCTTATATATTAAGTCCTATTTGGTACACATTAAAATTTTCATTCACATTCTTCTACTCAATTTCCACCATACATTCTTCAATAAAATAATATTTTCCATCACATCAATAATTTTTCCTTCTTTTTCAACCACACATACCATCGATCTAATATTCTAGAATACATTCTTCCAAAATAATGTAATTCAAACACACCCTAATTATCACCAAGTGGGGAAGAATTACTGGAAATGCAGATAATTATGGAAGCAAACCAGAGAGAAAAGAATTTGAATGCAACTAGAGTTGCATTAGATATTACTTGTTCTGCCTTAATCAATTGAAAGTAGTGCAAACTATACTTCTAATCCTTTAGGGTATAACAATAACAGTTAATACAGACTAAAGGAATCATTCTATTCAAAGTTTCACCATTGAACAAATTAATAATATAATTCATGTGTCAAAAGTAGAAATGAAGACTAACCTTCGCCTCCATATAAATAGACTAAAAGCAGGAATGCTCCCTGAAAAGTTTCGAATAAAGTACAAAATTAGAACTTGTTCATTCTTCTAAAGCTGAATACGTTTCACATAAACTCCATCAAGATTTGCGAATAAAAGGGTAATGTCACTCTGTCTATTAAAATCTCATTATAGCTGCCGAAGCAATATTATATTATATCCATGTTTCTAAGATCTTAAGCATTTTAGACCATTTTTCAGACAAGAGTCCTGGGTTCAAGCATCGCAGCCACCCACTTAAATAAAGTGTGCATGAGTCACACACTGGCGGAAAAAATAAATCCTGCATACGTCTAAAGGGTGTGACAAGGATAATATTTAAATCAGCTTAAGCTTTTCGATTAAGTTCTTCAACAATATCAAATGTGTAAAAAACGAGAAACATACCAGAATGATGAGACCTAATGATAAATAAGGGGGAGAGCGGGATCTCGAATAAAGGGAAGATGAAAACGGAGCTGTCCCACTCTCTGATATTCTTCGAGACGGATTTATTGGCCTCCTTGACATTGCCAATATTCCAACACAACTAATTACTGGGTATAATAACAAATTAATCACTGATTTACGCATTCAAGAATCAATTGAAAGAAAAATAAAGAACCCAAAGTTCAGTTTTGATGATTGATCTATAATAGTACCTGCGAAGAGTGATGCATTGCAGGCTACCTGAAACCTCGTAGTACCTTGTTATTCTTGGGGTGAATGCACGTATGAATAACTGAATATGGATCTGTATCTATCTTCAACAAATGTGTCTTTTCATTCCGAATTTTAAGGATTTGAGGACTCAAATTGGTGTGTGGGGAAAGATCAAAATGGTAAATTTGCGCCTTGAGTCGGCTGTAGTCCAACGAGTTGGGCTCTCAGTTGGGTCATAATGGGACGGGTAGACCCGGATAGGGCCCTATACTCACCCGGCCGGGGTCCAGATGAGCAGGCCATCAACCTCGGCTCTCGAAATGGAAAAAAGAATTTGAAATAATCCAACCAAACAAAAATTGATGGGTTCGATTCGATTTGTTGTTCAATTCTGTTTGAACTTTAAAGAGGAAATTACACAAACTCGGACATTTAGAGATCACATTTCATAAATTAGAGGTCTAGTTTACTATTTCAAATCTTAGATGTTTTGCTATACAATTTCAAACCTTAAATTATTTCTACCTCACTCAATTCATCCCCACTACCATTTTCAAAACATAAATCTCTTTCTTCTTCCCCTCATCTCTCTCTCTCTCGCCACTCTCCCTCTTCTCCCATCCTCTCTCTCGCGTATCCATCTTTCGATGAGTTTCGCTGTCGTCGCTTCATCTTCAAGCCTCGCTGTGCAGTGAAGAGCGCTGCTTCATCTCCCTCACACATGACAGCCATCGGGGCCGCCACTCTTCTTCTTCTTCTTCTTTTTAATTTTTGATGCGGTGCTGTGTAGTGGTAATTTGATGGAGCTATGTGCGATGGTGAGTGCAGTTGTGGTTGGACGTTGTGTTGTGCGCGATAGTTCGTGGTGCTGTGCGTGGTGTTTGGTTTAGGTAAGATCGTGGTGTGCGGTGGTTGGGTGAGGGTTGTTTAGTGGTGCAGCTTGCTAGGTGCAGGTATTTGTTGGGGGTTGCAAAATAGCGGTGATGTGTTTGCGGTGTGGTGGAGGAGATAGTGCATTTTTTACGGTGGTGGTGCGTTTCTGGTGGTGGTGGTGCGATTGTGGTGGCGCGATGGTAGTTGCATGTGACAGTGATGGTAGTGTTTGTGGCGATGATGGTGGTGATGGTAGCGGTAGTGCGGTGATTGGTGGTTGGGTATGGTGCTATGGTAGTTGGGTGTGTAATGGTGCAGTGCTGTGTGACTGATAATTTTGTTGGTGGTGGTGGTGGTCGGAGGTGATGGTGAGATGTTGACAGCGATGGGTCTATCGAGGTGATCGTGGATCGAGCGAGACGATGTGGTGATCTATGATGTGTTGATTTGTTTGAAATGATGTTACTGTCAAGAGATGGTGGTGGTTCTGGCGGCGACGGTGAGGTACTGCTGCCGGAGGAATTGATGAGCTGGTAGTCACGAGGGTTGGTTGTGGTCACAAATTATTTAGTTGTTTGTAACTATTAAATTCATTAACTTGTGATCGATAAACAATGTGTCCAATGAAAAATATAAATTGTGACCAAAAAATAACGTGTGACCCAAAAAATTGATAATTTGTGACCGATGATTTGATAATTTGTGACTTATAATATTTTTGACCAATGAATAAGTTGTGACGTATAAATTCTTTTATTTGTGATCTATGAACAAATTGTGACTTACAAAATTTTTAAATTGTGATTGTAAAATAATTTGTGACCTATAAATTTCAGATTTGTGATCGAAAAATAATTTGTGACTTATAAAATTTCTGATTTGTGATCGTTGAACAAATTGTAACATATAAAATTTTAGAATTGTGACCGTAAAATAATTTATGACGTTACAATTTTTTATTTGTGACCGATGAATAAATTGTGACCTATAAATTTTCTGAATTGTATGTAAAATTTGTGATTTGTGATCAAATTATATGGAATTGTGATATTAATATATTTAATTAATAAAATATATGTTTAATTAATTAATTTATAAATAAAATTTTAAAAAATCTGAAATTTGAAAGTGTAAACATTATCTCTTAAATTTAAAATTGGTGAAACTAAACCTTTTAGTTATGAAATTTTCCCAATTTTAAATGGTCTTGGTTCCTCAAATAAGATCATCTTGTTTTGGCATGATTTCGATTTTAGTACTCAAGCCCAAGCCCAAGGATTAAAAATTGATTCTGATTTGACTGCTTTTTTAAAATAATTATTTTCTTGTTTTAATTTTGTGAATGATTTTTGTCTCAATAGAATATATTTTACTTGTTGTTTACATTGAATGAGTTAAATTAATGTAAAATTGATGGATATTATTGAGGAAATAGTGTATTTTAAATAGTGATATAATTGAAAAATATGTGGTTAAAAAGTAAATAAAATTATTGATATGATGGAAAATATTAATTTATTAAAAAATTTGTGGTTGAAAATGAGTTTTGAAAGAATATATTTTTAAAGAATGTGTGTTAAACATGGGCATACCATGTTGTTCTTTCAGTCCTAACCTAGCTGGTTTTTTGCAATGAAACTTTAAACTTTATAAAACTAGAAAATCTAATTGATTAATTAACAAGATCCTCCATGTCAAATTATCAAGAAAATTAATAATGCGGAACATACCTTAATTCTTTGGAAATGATGCTTTAATACCGGATCTTGATTCTTGATTTTTTTTTTTTGTTCTTGAATTCTTGATCTTGATCTTGATTTTGGCTTCTTGCTCCATAATTTTGATTGTCTCGTTTTTCAATTTAATTACTCCAATCATCTTCTTCATTCTTGATTGTGGGTTTTAGATTATTTTTTTCACTATACTCTCTATTAATTCTTGTGTTGATGAGATGACACAAATAATGAGAAGTTTATGAATTTGGGGCATAATCATATTTATTGTTTTCACATGTATTTTGGTCAATCATCAAATACAACCTTAATGCATCTTGTTGATAGTTTATTTCCCGCAAGTGAAGGGGATCGTGAACAAATAATATAATGATGAATAAAGTGTCGAACCCATGAAAACTACGTGTTTAATGGAGTTAAGATAAATTGCAACTCTC
This sequence comes from Fraxinus xanthoxyloides, assembly GCA_903798325.1. NCBI lineage: Eukaryota > Viridiplantae > Streptophyta > Magnoliopsida > Lamiales > Oleaceae > Fraxinus > Fraxinus xanthoxyloides. The sequence continues at coordinate 18,855 of CAIGRL010201644.1, read as the reverse complement.
ATCAAATGGAAAATAACTTTTGTGGTTTTTCTTATACTAATCCCTAAATTATCAACTAAACTAATAAAATCAAGTAAATATATTTATAAATATGTGAGATGCATTGATAAGATATTGAATCCCCCTTATTATTTGATTTTTAGTGTAACAATTCGAAATTATTCATATTGGTCAATGTTCCGAATTTAATTGAAAATCTCTCTCGGTAGCGATTAAATATATTCCCCTCATGTGACCCTTCTATCTATCGATGAAAGATGCAAATATGATAAATGCATTAACAAGTACTAGAACACGTATTGAAATCATATAAAGCATAGAGGTATATCTCTATCATATATCAAACCTTACAATATTTATTATATTGTGATTAAACCCTATTGTCTCTCTCAATAGCAATAAAATTCACTAACAATTCAATTGGTGATCAAATAATTGAAAAGAACGATAAAAACAATAATAAACACTCATAAATCAAATCAAATCAAAGTCAAAATAATTAATTAAAAACTAAAAAGATCATAACAATTTTTCATCTCATCATAGCAATATATAAAACTAGTCTAGCATATTAAAATTACAAGAAATCAAATTTAAGTGAAAAGATATAACCCGAAATTCCGTAAATTGAGAAGATGAAGATGAATCCTGAAATATTGAATCTCTTCAGTGGTTTCTTGATGAATCTCCACTTACGCCTTATCTTCTTTGCCAAAAAAATTAGGTTTGAATTTTCACCTGATTGAATTCTTGCAAATCTTCTTAAATTCTCTCACAAAAATAATGAATTCTCTTTCTTTGATAATAATAATTGATGAGTATTAGAGTATAATGTATACATGCGAGCTCTCTCATATGTATTCTGTTGTTATATATCTGTTGGAGTCGAAAATTGGTTGAAAATTATATCTAAATTGACTTCCAAAAGAGTTCTAATCGAATAAGAAAAGTCGTCTTCGCGTGCAGATTGTTTGGTCTCTACACACTAGACAGTATGTTGGCCATAACTTCCTCTCCCGACATCATATTGATATTATTCAAATTCATTGGAAAGATAAATCAATTAGATACAACTTTGATAGAAATATGAATTATCCAATTCGGACGTTTACTATGCCAAAATTGCACCTCAATATTCGGCTAAAAATCTGGAATATAGCTTATGCGATTGGAAATTGATTTTGATTATATTTCATTCCTTTTTGAGTTATAATTACATCCAGTTGTCTCCTAACAATCTTCAAAGTATGATCTCGTGCTTTGAATCAACTATTGAATATTTGCAGTTTGATCCTCAAACTTTGCATTTTTAACAATTTTCGTTTCTTTCTTTCGATTTCTCGTTCAACCATTGAATTTTACCTATATAACATAAAATACAACAATTTAAGAAATATTTTGTCAAAATAACTATCAAATATCTATATTTTAGGATCCTAAATATTTTGGTTAGACAATCTAATTTTTTATCTCAGTATTTGAAATCAAAGTACTAAATCTACAAACTGTTTCAAGGTCACAATTCCAAACTAAAGTGCAACTGACGTGTGTGTGAAGAATTAAGTAGACAATCATGAATTTACAAGTTGTTTCAATTCCCGACCCTCTATGGTCAAATATATCATTGCACATCTTATATGATTCACATACTCTCAAACTTATTCTTTTTTTCACTCTTTTCCCAATGTGTAATTTAAGATTGAGTTTTTCATTACTATTCTCACCCTCTCTAGTTTAGGTGGACTCTATTAATTGTAAGTCAACACATCAATAAATAAGGATTCTCTAATTTTTTGATTGCTTCGACATCTAAGATTCAATTAGGCTAATTATCCTTCATCAAAAGTCAAATTCCCTCAAACAAGTGTTTGGAGCTTAATCAATGCATTTAATGCTCTCCTTTTTTTTTTTTTTCATGTACTTGTTTTTTTTCTTTTTTTCAAAAGTTTTTTTTCGCATTCTCTCCCTTAAGTTTTCTAAATGACCCATATAACAGGCTTTAGGTCAATGATTCCCAAATCAGATGACTTTAGGGCACCAAGTTTAAAACATCCTTACAAGCTTAATAACACAAGTCAAAAATGTTTCGAAGAGAAATTTCACATTTAAAAAAGAATTATGTCTTGATCAGTGCAATGCCCCTTATTAAACATCTATTCAAGCAAATCGACCTCCAACTTAATATTTTTGCCAAATTTTGTCCCGTTAATCTAAGACAATACACACAAAATCACCCCCAAAATGTGCTAAATTTGATTTAGGATAAGTAAGTTAGTATCGTCTGGGTAAAGAATCTATTTCCAATTTTATCAACTTATCAATTATACGAATCAACGTATAGCATCACAATGTCCAACTTAATTCAAATGAGCATATAATATCAAGTTTTGCAAAGTTAAGTCTCATTCAGTTTAGCATGCTCATATTCACAGTTCATAAATTAACACCAAATCTCAAATCTAATCATTATTTTCACCCAAATTATATAATTTACACAATCACACAACCTAAAATAAGAAAATAAATATTTTTGTTGAATTTTTTCAATTTTTTTGGGTTTTTTCTATAGCAATAACCAAAAACAAACATGCAAACACTAAAAACATACGAAAAGTAAAAACTCAAAATCTTTTTTTACCCCCAAACTTAAAACTGACATTGTCCTCAATGTCATAAAGTATAAATAAAAATAGAAAGGGACGGAAAAGAAAAGGAAGAAGGTACTTCCCGAATTTTTCTGTTAAAGGTGCTAGACAATTTTCTTCATCATGCTTTCCCCTTGGTCTATGTTGGTCTGAGTATTCGGCGACGTCATGTTCCTGCACATAGCAGTCAAATCAAACAATAAAGAGCAAATAACCTAGAACATGTGTTACTTAGCCTAAACAATCGAAATATCCAACAACAAATTCAATGGCAGAAAACATGATAGGATAATGATACCCTATAAATTGAAACGTGTTTAAATCTAAAGCAAACTAATAATCGAAGTAAATCTATATGGAATGCGGTGTAAAAAGTAAAATAAATAAATAGGTTAGAAAATTGGGTTGCCTCCCAACAAGCGCATTTTTATTATCTTTAGGTCGACTTTGACAATTGAATCATAGGGACCTAAAGAATGCTTTGAATGCCTTGCCCATTTTCCTTTGTTTGGCTTTGATCCACTTTTTATTTAGTCTCCAAACTTCTAGCTTGCCCTTGTCGATGTAACGTGACTTTTTCATTTCATCCGATTCAATATCAACTATGCAGACTTCCATTCCTACATCATGCTTAATCACAAAATCAGTTTTTGGACAATAATAAAGTCGGAAAAATGTGAGTTGGTTTCATTCTCATTGATTGTCACATCCTCATTTGATTCCGTTGTGATCAACCTGTAATTCTCTTTAATCCATTCTTCCATAGTCGATATATCTTCGGGTTGAATGATCGGTCCACAATCTAGATCCACAAACAATGAGAAGTCGATCCCATTGACTCCTTCGAATGGATTGTACCCCCGTTTTTTAAATCCTTTCCAGTACATGCAATCTCCCATAAGCATATCGTTTTCATCCAACTTGGCAAGTTCGTTAAAGTACTTTGCAAGTACTTTCTCGTTCAATAGGGGAGGACCATCTCCCACAAGTTTGATGTCCTCGTCTCAATCGTTAGGTACAAAATCTCCCACGAGCATGTACTTTTTATCAAATATTTTAATTGCTTGTTTTCTAGACGTCAAATATTTTCGAAATCTTAGAAGTTTCGGCGTGTATAAACTAGTGTAAAAGAACAAGCATTTCCCAATACAATACACCGCGTAAAAATTTTCACAACTTGGATATCCTCCAAGTATATCTTGACAATCCATGTAGAGATTTGTCATTGTAATAATGTTGTTACTTTAGTCAGAATTATGCATAAATATCTAAAGTACAAAGAGAGAATATCAACACAAGATACATTAAAACTGTAGGGTGTTAGTTAAACGATATAAAAAGGAAACAAAAAAAAAAAAGTAAATAACAAAAAAAAAAGTTTATTAAAACTTAAATTAATTAACGTAGTAATCAAATTAAAAATAAACAAGCAATAAAAATTCAAATTAAATCTAAAATTTATTAAAACCAATTAAATACAGTAGTCCCGATAACGGCGCCAAAAATTTAATAGTTTGATCTCCCACAAGTGAACAGGATAGTAAACAAGTAATATAATGATGAATAGAGTGTTGAACCCACGAGGACTACGTGTTTAATTGAGTTAAAATTAATTGAAACTTTAATCAAATAGAAAATAACTTTTGTGGTTTTTTATAATAATCCCTAAATTATCAATTAAACTAATAAAATCAAGTAAATATATTTTTTAAATATGTGAGGTGAATTGTTAAGATATCGAATTCCCCTTATTATTCCATTTTTAGTGTAACAATTAAAGTGATAATTTGAAATTATTCATATTGGTCAATGTTCCTAATTTAATTAAAGTCTCTCTCGATAGCGATTAAATCTATTCATCTCCTGTGATCTTTCTACCTCTCAATGAAAGATGCAAATATGATAAATGCATTAATAAGTACTAGAACACATATTGAAACAATATAAAGTATATAGGTATATCTCTATCATCTATAAAACCTTACAATGTTTATTATATTGTGATTAAAGCCTATTGCCTCTCTCGATAACAATAAAATTCACTAACAATTCAATTGGTGATCAAATAATTGAAAAGAACGATAAAAACAATAATAAACACTCATAAATCAAATCAAATTAAAGTCAAAATAATTAATTCAAAACTAAAAATATCATAACAATGGTACATCTCATCCTAGCAATGTATAAAACTAGTCTATCATATTGAAATTACAAGAAATCAAATTTAAGTGAAAAGATATAACCCGAAATTCCGTAAATTGAGAAGATGAAGATGAATCTTGAAATATTGAATCTCTTCAGTGGTTTCTTGATGAATCTCCACTTGCGCCTTATCTTCTTTGCCAAAAAAATTAGGTTTGAATTTTCACTTGATTGAATTCTGACAAATCTTCTTAAATTCTCTCACAAAAACAATGAATTCTCCTTCTTTGATAATAATAATAATAATTGATGAGTATTGGAGTATAATGTGTACATGAGAACTCTCTCATATGTATTATGCTATTATAAATTTGTAGGAGTCGAAAATTGGTTGAAAATTATATCCAAATTGACTTCCAAAAGAGTTCTAATCGAATAAAGAAAGCTGTCTTCGTGTACAGATTGTTTGGTCTTTGCACACTAGACAGTATGTTGGTTATAACTTTCTCTGTCGACATCCGATTGATGCGATTCAAAGTGTATTGGAAAGATAATTCAAAGAGATACAACTTTAATTTTAATATGAATTTTTCAATTTGGATGTTTACTATGCCAAAATTGCATCTTAATATTCGGCTAAAAATCTGTAATATAACTTGTGCGATTGAAAATTGATTTTGATCATATTCCATTTCTTTTTGGGTTCTAATTTCATCTAATTGCCTCTAGTAATCTTTAAAGTATGATCTTGTGGTCTGAAACAATTATTGAATATTTGCAATTTGGTCTTCAAACGTTACATTTTACCATTTTCAACAATTTTCGCTTCTTTCTTTCGATTTCTAACTCAACCATTGAGTTTTACATATATAACATAAAATACAACAATTTAAAATATTTTTTTGTCAAAAGAACTATCAAATATCAATATTTAGAACCCTAAATAAGTGTATAAAATACATTTATCAATTTTCTCTACACATATAATACAGTCAACACTTTATTTAGAAGCCTTAAGCCCAACAATTTAATTTTGTATTAGATGATTTAAATTGGACTCAAGTTTAAGATAGCTTTACACACAATTAATTACATATGTTGACCCACATGACAAATTAATAAACCCAACAATCTTTCATTTGGGTCACATATGTTACTTGATAAATATGTATAACCTTATAACGTCAAAACTTTGCTATCATAATAAAAAAATCTCCGAACAATCTCGTCCATTGATTATAAACATATCGTATCAAAACGGTGTTTGTTACAAATATCATAACTAAACCCATCAATGGTCACGTATATCAATACAATCAACGACATAGATCATGTATGTATGTGTAGCATGAAAATTACATGTAATGTAATTCAGACATGCCCATTTTCAACTGATCCTACCTTATTTTTTAATAAGATCGACCATAAACTTTAATTAGAATTGAACTGAATTGGATATTTTATATCTGAAACAAATCGAATATCCATGGATAAAAAAATGTGTCTAAAACAGACAACATCTATGTGAGTATTACGCTCATGAAAGACGTTGGGTGGTAGTTATTTAGTAAATAGATCAATGATTATGAAGTTTGTGGTAATATGCTTTATAGAGACATAATCACTCTAAATTCTTTTCTTGACAATTAGGAACTTAATATCTATAAACTTTGATATCATCAGACTCTGTTGGAATAGAAGACTGCTATTGTCACGGAATAACCAAAGTGGACTTTCAAATCTATCCAAAATATGCAGTCTGTGACAATATTTTGCAGTTATATTCCATGATCAAGATCATAATATCCAATGATCTCCAATTGGTCTAATTTTCCTGAATGTGATCATGTAATCATTAGTTCTCTATAGATACAAAATAACATAATGGTTGCTTTCCAAATTTCCATTCTAGAGTTGATTAAATATTTTCCTAGCATTCCAACAATGAATGCTATATTCGGATGTGTGAAAACCTAACTATACAGTAAATTCTCAATTAATGAAGCGCATAGAATTTTCTATATTTTTCTTTATTTAAATTTATCATTGAGTATTAATTGAGACTAAATTTGTCTCCCTTATCAGTATGGGTATCACTTGATTTACATATCTGCATCTCAAATCTATTAAGAACTTTATCAATAAATCTCTTTTGTGATAATCAAAAAATACACGGATAACGATCTATGTGTATCTGTATCCTTAATATAAAAGAGGCATTACCAATATTTTTCATTTCACAACTCCATAACAGAAATCTCTTGGTTTCATATAATAAGCTTATATCCTCTGATGTAGTTTAAGGTCAAAATGTGTCACACGTGCCATAATTGTCCTAAAAGAGTTTTTCATAGAAACGTGAGAAAAATCTCTTTAATGTTAATATTTTCCTTTTGAGTAAAGTCATTTGCAACAAGACGAACCTCATATCTCTNTCAAATCTATTAAGAACTTTATCAATAAATCTCTTTTGTGATAATCAAAAAATACACGGATAACGATCTATGTGTATCTGTATCCTTAATATAAAAGAGGCATTACCAATATTTTTCATTTCACAACTCCATAACAGAAATCTCTTGGTTTCATATAATAAGCTTATATCCTCTGATGTAGTTTAAGGTCAAAATGTGTCACACGTGCCATAATTGTCCTAAAAGAGTTTTTCATAGAAACGTGAGAAAAATCTCTTTAATGTTAATATTTTCCTTTTGAGTAAAGTCATTTGCAACAAGACGAACCTCATATCTCTCCACATTACTCTTTGAATCTCTCTTGATTTTAAATATCCCATTAAAACCAATAGATTTCGCACTTTTAGGCAATAAGATGAGTTCTCAAACGTCATTGTTACATATGAACTTTATCTCTTTAAGAATGACATCAATCCACTCTTTAGATTTATTCCTTTGTATGGTTTGATGAAAGTTGATTGAACAGTTCTTCCGCCATCAATCCATGTCATCTTTATTTTCTTAGAGAAAGACTATAAAGTCATCCAAAATTGTCTCTCTTCTTTTTATAGTGGATTTCCTTAATGAAATTTGTTTTTGAAGTTGTTGAGTTAGTTTATCTGGAACAATTTTTGATTGTGTATAGGAAATTTTGTAATATTATCTTGATCCAAAACTGCTTCTTAAAGAAGATCTAGAGAAGAATTTGTCCATGATCCTGATCATTGTCAATTACAACACAAAAAATATATACATATTCTTCTTCTAAGACAAAATTCTTAACCTTATAACAATATCTCCCCCCTCAAACTCTACATTCTTAAGGAATCGAACGTTTTCCATTACGAAAATTGACTTAGCAATGGGATCTTTTTAAAAAAATTGTAAACCTTTAACAATTGCTTTACTGGAACTTTGTTGAGAATTTAAACTACGTCTTTAGTGCTTCTACCTAGGAATTTACCAAAATGGCCAAACATTGTCCTCCTATGGGATGATTCCACATTCATCTAGGAATTTACTGTGGGGTGATTCTACATTCCTCTAGGAATTTACTATGGGACGATTCTGATCTACTGTGGGACGATTCCACATTGTTCTAGGAATTTACCAAAAAGCCCTAGATATTGTTCTTCTAATCTATCATATCTGTCATAGTATTCGCCACTACGGCAAAATCTAACTTGTTAAATTCTTTTAAATAGTTATTTTCAACCTTAGCCTTGTATGCCTTGAACATGTCCATTGTTTGGGATTTCTCATAGATAAGATATAGGTAGCCATTTTGAAAAAAAATTGTCTATGAATATAATAAATTATTGTTGATCATTCCAAGAAGTCGAAATGAATGACCCACAGATATCCGTATGAATTAGTTCTAAGACGTTCGAAGGCCTATTGGCACCTAATCTCCTTATATTTTTTTTATTTTTCCTTAATATAATTACTTAAGTATGAAAAATTAAGGGAATCAAGAATTCTTGATATGATCCAAGATAGGCAATCATTTGTAGAGTTTTGGAGTCCAAATTGAAGAAGTTGACAAGTCAAGGTTTAAGTTTTGTGAAGGGCTTAGGAGCCGAAACAGTTGGATTCAAGGTTTGGAAGATATCTGGAAAGAAAACGAGTGGCGCGGATCAAAATGGGCATAACTCTCAGCTCGGGTGTCGATTTTCGCCCATGAGTACAATTTGGAATCTTCATGAAATTCCGCACAAGGCTACGCAAGCATATGGTACTTTTGGGCTTGCGGTCGTATAGAAAGATACCGAGAACAAGTTGGCGAAATTTTCCTATTTTCGCGAGATTTCTTTGTTAGTCTAGAATTCTATTTTATTTCCAACTGTGACAATATTCTATGACCTTATTTCGTTTTATTAAGGTTTCTACCCTTAGTATAAATAGGAGATTTATTTCATTGTAAAACGAAGACTTTTGATAATGAATTAACGAAATTTTTCTCTCCCTTGGTTCCTGAATGAACTACCGAACTTATCAAATATATTATTATATTTGTGAAGTTCAACCCTTATAACTTATCAAAGGATTAGGCACCATTTGTGGCGTTCGCAAAATCATGGTTCTTGTTTCCGTACATCAATGGGTCTAGAGTTTAGTATACCTTAGGTTCTTGGTTCGTGAGGCTCGGGTTAGGATTCCACCATCTACAACCTGAATTTGAGCTTTCCCGACATTTCAAACTAATTTCGTGATTTTCACGCTAATCCCGCTCCCGGGTTCGCTTCATCTGGTATCAGAGCTTGGGTTCCAGATTCAGGTTCAGTCTTTTTTTGAGTCTTTTGTTTTTGTTCTTAGTGTTCTTTGTGTCCATAGTAAATTTTGAGTTTTTGATCCAGAAAATTCAGAAAAAAAAGAGTCAAAAGTTATTTTTGGGTCTATCTAGCATCCAATCAACTTCCGTTTGTTTATTTGATCTCGTAGACAATTTTCGAGTTTATAAAAAAAATTACTGTTCACGTTACGATTCATCCGTACTGTTTCCCAAAAAAAAAATTGGATTTATTTTGGGAATTATCAATATTTCATATTATCAATTCTAAATCCAAAATCTGTTTCTAATCAATCCAATCCAAATTCAAGAACCATTTTCTTGAATTTAAATATCACTAATCAAATTGTCCAAATCTTATCTTGAGTCTTCTCGATTACGGCTACGTAAAAGCTTGGATGGTGACTGGGGGCACATTTTTCAAACTCGGTGTTTTGTGAGTATCACGATATGCAGTCTAGCTATTGATAAAGAGTACATGTCAAACTTGGCTAGTATCACGATGGTTGAAAAATTAGGGTTGCCTTTACAACAATACCCTAAGCTTTCTAGGATGACTTGATTGAAGGAGTGTGGGAAGGTAGATGTGACCAAACCAGTTTTATTGAATTTAACAATTGGGAGATATAGTGATGAAGTTTGGTGTGATGTAGTGCCATAAAAATCTTTTCATATTTTGTTGGGAAAACCTTGGAGGCATGAGAGGAAAGCTGTGTATGATTTGGGGAGGAACATGTATAAGTTTCTTCAGTACAACAAAAGCATCACTCTGGCTGGTTTAACATTAGAATAGTCCTTTGCAAACTGATGGAAGGTGAGAGGTGAGGTAGAGTGGGAAAAACAAGAGATGGAGATGACTATACTTAAGGAGAACACCGGAGTTAAATTGCAGGAGGAGTCCGGAAATATGGAAGTTGAGATGGAGGATGGTGGATTGAAGAATGTATTTGATACTGGAGAGAATGAACCAATTAATGAGCCGGTGCATGAGCAGACTGATACAAAAATTATAGAGATGGTTCAGCAAGAGAGTTAGCAAATAATGGCAGAATATGTTAAGCAAATGGTTGAAAATATTGTGGAGGAATAAAGAACGGAGTTCCATTGTTAAGCATGATATGGTGGAGATGATGCATTATAAGTATGATGACCCATATCTCATTGATAGAAAAGCTAACATATTCAACCGTATTTTACTTAATTCTTTTTTCAGGTTGATCATTATGCGTGAGAGTTCATGCAACAACATCTATGGCTGATTGTGTTTGTGTTGCAATACATCCATACCTGCAAAATGGATGGGTACCGTATATTGATCATATGCCATTTAAGGAAAAAATTTCCATTTGATCTAGGTGGTGCGTGATGAGTTGGGTAGTAGGTTTGTTATCCCCTACGCGATCACAAGGCACGGATTCGAGGACGAATCCTTTCGAAGAAAGGGGATGATATGATCCAAGATAGACAATCTCTTGGTCGAGTTTTGGAGTCCAAATTGAAGAATTTGAGAAGCCAATGTTCAAGTTTCGTGAAGGGCTTGGGAGCCGAAACGAGTTGGATTCAAGGTTTGGAAAATATCTAGAAAGAAAAGGAGTGAGGTGGATGAAAATGGCCATAACTCTCAGCTTGAGTGTCGATTTTTGCCCATGAGTACAATTCTAAATCGTCAAGAAATTCTGCACAAGGTTGCATGGGCGCATGGTACTTTAGGGCTCGTGGTCGTATAAAAACACGCCGAGAACAAGCTGTCGAAATTTTCTATTTTCTCAAGATTTCATTGTTAGTCTATGATTCTATTTTATTTTCAACTTTGACAATATTCTATGACCTAATTACGTTTTATTAGAGTTTCTAGTATTAGTATAAATATGAGATTTATTTAATTATAAAACGAAGACTTTTGATAATTAATTGATGATATTTTTCTCTTCCTTGGTTCTTGAATGAACTACAGAACTTATCAAATAGATTGTTATATTTGTGGCGTTCAGTGCTTATAACTTATCAAAGGATTAGACACCCTTTGTGGCATTTGCAAAATCATGGTTCTTGTTTCCGCGCATCAATGGGTCTAGGGTTTAATATACCTTAGGTTATTGGTTCGTGAGGCTTGGGTCAGGATTCTACCGTCACCTGAATTTGGGCTTTCCCAACGTTTCAGACTAATTTCGTGATTTTCACGCTAATCTCGCTCCCGAGTTCGCATCAATTTCTTATGACATAAAGTTTTTCATTCTCTTTATAGAGATGTTACATAATTGCTTGTGCCATAACGAAGCAAAATTCTAATTGGTTAATTTATGTTTAATATCATGTGAATTCACGTATAAGATTTATTTATAAGAGACAATCCTATTAAGCAAATATATGTTATCGTAACCGGATAAAGAACTGGTACCCACAATATTTGAATTAAAAAAAAAGATCAAATTGATTATTTCCAATTGAACAAGAGTAGTCGACTTTGTCTAATGTATAAATAGAAATCAAATTTCGTCTAAAAGAAGATACATCAAATGTTTTTTTTTTAAATTTAAATAATAATTAGTCTTTAATGATAACCTAAAGTCCCTATAGCCTCAACCTTAATTGATTTTTCATCACCGCACATAAATAAATCTTTTAACATCAATAGGATTTAGGATGTTAAGGCAACCCCGCATAGACACGCTTATTTGAGTAGTGGTACTAAAATTTATCACCTAAGTATGTCTTGAAACTAAATTAATCTCAAAACAAACAAAGTGATTAGTATATTTTTCTTTATACGCCAGTGTGGTATTTAGTGCAGTCTCTCTTCACATGTCCCAGATATTCACAAAAGTAATAGCCAGATTTATCCTTTTTAGGTTTTTACTGTTTATTTTGAACCGAACCGGATGCAACTTTCTTATTCTTTATAACTTGTCCTTAGAGATATTTGCCAAGTGAGTACTTCTAGTTCTCTCTTACTTTAGATATTCTTCTTTTTGCACACAATATGAAATGAGCTCATCAAGAGTCCACTTCCCTTTCGACAGTTGAAATTGTCCTCAAATTAACTGAATTGTACAAGAATAGAAATTAAAACCAAATGCACGATCAAATCACTAGACAACTCAAACTTTAATGCATTTGATATTGAAGCAAGATGAGACATTTCCATGATGTACTCCCATATATTTTCTTTAGCCTTATATTGTAGTGAAATCAAGTTCGCTGAAAGCATGCTAGTTTCGCCCTTGTCGCCTCTTGGAAAGAATTTTTTAAAATTTGTTTAATAAACTCATTGGTAGTAGTTACCTTAGCGCCCCTAAATGTTAATGGAATTTAATTGATTAGTTGATGATATTGTAGAAATAGATGTATTAACCAAATAGAGAACTTAAACCTAAATAACATGTTCATGTAGGAATTCGTATTGAACAATCAATAATTTCAAATAATAGTAAACCCCATTACAATCCAAACACAACATTGATATTTAATTTTTGGACAAAAATGTCAACTTGTAAGTGGCACTCTTGGTGTAGTAGTCAAATATAGACAATAAATCCGGACAAACATCAAGTCTATCTTTAGATCAACTCAATATTCACATATCGCCACAGGTGTGTAAATAATTCGATCAAATATTAACCATCATTTAGGACGGTCAATACTCGCATGAATTACGTACACACAATCTTCCTAACATTTCATATAAATTAATAAGCAAGAAATGTTACTTTGGTAATATATTGTTTCAACTATTTAAGAAAATTAGTAATCCAAAAGAAACTGTAAACACCAATATTTAAAATTTATAGTTCCTTAGCCTTTATCTTTTATTTATTTATTTATTTTACAAAAAGTACTAAATAAATAAGTAAAACTAAACAGCAGCAAGTTGGCGTCACAGCGCCACAGCGTTGCCTTTACTGGCCAATGAAATATCGCGTCATTACTGCCCATGGACTCAAGCAACTGAAATTATTGATTTTTCTTCTAAATTGCTTTAACCAGCATAATCACATGCACCATTAAGACACGAAACATGTGATCTACTAATGATCGCATAATTTGACTTCCAAAATAGATAGAATGATTATTTATTTTGAAATCCCCACTAATTAAATTACTCAAGCTTTAATCCTTAATGCAAAATTAGCAAAACTTTTTCTTAATGTTGAATTTGGATTACAACATAAAGTAATCAATTATAATCGTACTCAAATTCAACATTAATTTCTTGTTAAATTTGAAAATAACCAAAAAAAAGGTAAATAAAACTCGAAATTTAGGGCTAAAATTCACATCCCGAAAATTGAGAAATCTCAAGTATGAATTTCACTCAAAATAAAAATAAAAATATGTATCTTCTTTTAATCTTAATAGTTTAACATAGAGTTGTCTCTGATACCACTTGATAAAACTTTATAAAACTAGAAAATCTAATTGCTTAATTGTCAAGATCCTCCATGTCAAATTATTAAGAAAATTAATAATGCGGAACATAATTTAATTATTTGGGAATGATGCTTTAATACTGGATCTTGAATCTTGATTGTTGATTTTTTTTTTGTTCTTGAGTTCTTGATCTTGATTTTGGCTTCTTGCTCCATAGTTTTGATTGTCTCGTTCTTCAATGTAATTGCTCCAATCATTCTTCTTGATTTTTTTTATGGATTTTTGAACTTCCTCTTTAATATGCTCATTCTATTAATTCTTGTGTTGATAAGATGACACAAACAATGAGAAGTTACATATGAATTGGGGACCATAACCCTATTTATAGTTTTTATATGTATTTGGCTCATCGTCAGATACAACCTTAATGGACCGGTTTCTATACATATAATCCGGTCAACACTTTATTTAAATGCCTTAGGCCCAAAAATTTAATTATTTATTAGATCACTTTAATTGGGTTCAACTTTAAGATAGCTTTATACATAATTAATTACATATGTCAGCACACTGGACGAATTCACAAATACATTTAAAAAATTACTAATTCTATGCTTAGCCCTTGTTTGTAATCATTTTTTTTTTTAAAATAGAGTTTTGAATAGTAATTTTGGAAAAATGTGTACTTAGAAGTAAAGAAAAATTTTGAATTTACATGTAGAAACATCATCGCGGACCGTTACCAGGCCTTTAAGGCTATCGCTCGACCCTTGCTGAGCCTTCACTCGAGCGACAGGGTTATACGAGAAATTTTTATTTCGCGATTTCAAGGCTTTTTCCCCGGCCTATCTATTTTATACCCTACCTATAAATACCAAATAGCCACAGAACGTATTCTTTTAAGGTTGAACATCAAGCAAACATCGTGTTTCCATATTCCCTCCATCTTTGAAGCTTTCAACCTTCATAATTCTTTGATATTAAATTCTCAGTAGTGAGAAAAACATCAGATTCCAATCCAAATATCATACTGCTACTTCCTCCACATCTGTCAGAGTTACTGAAGATCAAAGGAAGGTGACTGGAGTTCTAGTAGGTGAAGAACGAGTCGTTCTTCATGATCCACAGGAGAAAGACAATTCCACAAAGCTAGAAGTTGCTGCATGAGAGTAGAATCTATGAGAGCTTTAGAAATTGTAGTTGAAATTAGTGTAGGGGAGCATATAATTCAGGAGAGCTGTCAGATTTGCAGTCAGGAGATCATATAGTAGACTGTAAGTTACGAATCGCTTATACTGGATTGACTGGCAAAGTGCCCAAAGGTTTTCCCAATCGAGTTTCTTTATCATCATATTGTTATTCTTTACTGCTTTATGTATTAATTATATGATCTGCGGTATTTAAACATAGGTAAAAATGACTTGTATGATTAACCATCTAAAGATAATTAATTGGTGACTTGTTGCCTATTAATTAATATTTTAAATTCCATATAAAACACCTATTCACCCATCTAAGTATTGTTAAGATCGAACTACGCGTTTTTCAAAATGGAATCAAACAATGTCTTACTTTTAAACATTTCTTTATTGTCAAAATACCTTTTTTTAGTTTCAATTATTTTAATTTTTTATAATAGAATTCGTAAGCGTTACCTTTCATAAAATTATATTACGCACATTTCAGTTCCACAATCTACGCTACTAATCGTATATTACACTCATTTGTTGCCTATTTCTACAGTCACTACCAGCATTTGAAACATTGAGTGTTACACCATTACTTCTGCTTTGCCACTACTTTTAACATTTATTATTACACTATTCCCACTACCCACCACCACCAACAAATTACCCTTAAACATTAACATCATCACCATGGACACCACACACCAAAGCCAACATAAAAAACTACGAAAAGTGTCCATTCGACATAGCTGTTGCAACACTACAGTTAGTACATTCAAACACCCAACAATACACGTGCATACATACAAGACCAGATCTAAATATAGATCTACAATCACCACATAAAAGAAAATGAGGATCTCAAAATGAAATATTGCCGCCGATGTTACAGATAATGAGGCAGGTAAATCATGGCTACTCCAAGCGTTTGGGACTTGGATCATCACCAAGGAAGGCAAGTATGGATATGGTGATGTGTAAGAGAATGAGGTATGTTGATGGTACAAGAGTCTAAACCCTCGATGAGACCAAGGGCCATCATCGGATCTCCTTTATGTTTATGTGAGCACAAGTCCTTAAAAAGTGGAGTGTTTTGTAGTTGAGGGGATGGGGGTGGGGAAATGCTTGGTGCCACAGTTGGTGGATGTTGACCTAAAAAAATGAACTCAACAGAATCTCAACCTCATCCCCTCTATGTGGACATCACCTGCACATGTAGCACCCCGTTAGGAACCAAAGGCCGTAATCTAGAAAAAGGTCCAGCGATCGTTTGCACTTCGACGGTCAAGTCAACGGCCGGACAAAAAATATAAAGAGAATGCAAGAGACGGAAGAGATGGGATTTGGTTAGGTTTTTAGAATGTACCTTATTATGAATGAAACTTACATTTTTATAGAGAAATGTTGATGTAGATGGGCCAAGTGAATAATGAATCAAGTTTAGGCCCAGAGGANGCACCCCGTTAGGAACCAAAGGCCGTAATCTAGAAAAAGGTCCAGCGATCGTTTGCACTTCGACGGTCAAGTCAACGGCCGGACAAAAAATATAAAGAGAATGCAAGAGACGGAAGAGATGGGATTTGGTTAGGTTTTTAGAATGTACCTTATTATGAATGAAACTTACATATTTATAGAGAAATGTTGATGTAGATGGGCCAAGTGATTAATGGATCAATCTTAGGCCCATAGGATTTCATTTATGAGAAGCCTCGACTAAGAACTGATAAGCCTCGGTTAGGCACTTGTTAGGTACCTCGACTAAGTACTTGAGAAGCTTTTGTTGGCATTTGTTATGCACCCCGGCTAGGTACTCGAGGAGCCTTGATTAGGCACTTGTTAAGCACCTCGGCTAGGCACTGGAGGAGCCTCGGTTAGGCACTTGTTAGGCACCTTGGCTAGGCACTTGAGGAGCCTCGGCTAGGCACTTCAGCTAGCCATTGTGGAGCTTTGGTTAGGCACCTCGGTTAGACACTTGAGGAGTCTCGGCTAGGCACTTGAGGGGCCTCGATTTTTATTTAATTTCTTCAAATTTTGACATCGTAGGGTCTTTATTTAACCCATTGACTTTTTGATTACGTGGCGCCTCTTTCTAGAGACTCAAAAATGAGGTGTAACATTAGTCCCCCAAGTCTATGTATGATTATTTATGTAATGCATGGACTTGAAAGTAAAATTAAGATAAGTAGTTTGCGTAAGGAGGGTAACCTTCAAGATAGTGCATCTTCCTTTAGGAATGAGGTATTTGAGAGGGTGCCTTTTCCTTTAAGTAAGTCCTTTTCCTTATGATTTACAGAAATTTTGACAGAGCTGAAGTCCTTATGTGTCGAAGCTGTCTATTTCAAACATATGAAGTTCTATGAGGGGAGCTGAGGTCCCTATTTTTTGAAGCTCTTTGGCTTGTTTTATTTATCGTTTATAATTTGTACCTCTTTGCAAGGGGTATACTCTTCTGTGCAAGGGCTTTCTCCCAGCTACGAAAGGCATCGTCATCGTAGGTAGTGAGGTGGCCCACTCCCTCCGTACGAAAGCGGTAAATAACATCCTTGCATGGTGGATGGTTTATCCATGTCAAGGGCTTCCTCTATGGTGTCTGATCCAGCTATGGAAGGCATCGTCATCGTAGGTAGTGAGACGGTTCATCCCCTCCGTATGAAGCGGTAAATAGCATCCTTGCATGGTGGATGGTTCATCAATGTCAAGGGCTTCCTCCATGGCGTCTGATCCAGCCATGGAAGGTATCGTCATCGTAGGTGGTAAGGTGGTTACCCCCTCCGTACGAAGCGGTAAATAATATCCTTCCATGGTGGATGGTCCATCCATGTCAAGGGCTTCCTCCATGGAATCTGATCCAGTAATGGAAGGCATTGTCATCGTAGGTAGTGAGGTGGCCCATCCCCTCCGTATGAAGCGGTAAATAACATCCTTGCATGGTGGATGGTTCATCCATGCAGGGGATAATGTATTTTTTCTGAAGATGAGTAGATGTAACATAGTTGCAGCAGAAGCGCGACTATGAAAAATAGGCAGCCATAATGTAGAGGCATGACGAGCTCTTAGAAGATAAATGCAGCTGTGGTGCAACATCTCATATGGTGAGGTATCTCACAAGGCAACGGATGAATATCGAGCTGGTGGCTCATTTCAAACCATCAGAGCCTTGTAAGCAGCCTCGAAATGATGAGGTCTTACAGCTAAGCTCTATAATAGTGTGAGACAAGGAATAGACATCTCGTGAGGCTAGGGTAGACACCTTTTACAAAGACAAACATGTCCGGCGATTTAACTCTTCATTTTTTCAAGGAACGTGCCTCTTCCTTTATTCAAGGAACGAGGTCTTTAAGATACTACCTCTTCCTTTATGAATGAGATCTTCAAGAGTGCCTCTTCCTTTAGGAAAATGAGGTCTTCGGATAATTGTCTTTTCCATTTTCAAGGAACGAGGTCTTAGATTATCGCATCTTCCTTTTTCAAGGAACAAGGTCTCCAAGAGTGCCTCTTCCTTCAGGAAAATGAGGTCTTTGGATAATTGCCTTTTCCATTTTCAAGGAACGAGGTCTTAGATTATCGACTCTTCCTTTTTCAAGGAACGAGGTCTCCAACCAGGGATAAACACCTGGCAAAGTGGGGAATAGACATCCCGCGAATAAATCTCAATATTGGAGTCTTATAAGTGGGCCTCGGAATGACGAGGTCTTACAACTAAGCTCAACAATAGTGCTATCGGAGTCTTATAAACTAGCCTTGGAATGACGAGGTCTTACTGTTAG
>CAIGRL010201641.1:0-13988 GCA_903798325.1 Fraxinus xanthoxyloides | reverse complement strand
CAAGTGTAAAAGTTTAGTTACAATTCATGAATCTAAGAGAAAAATAGAGAAGAATAGAGTTGGGAGGCGTTCTGTACGTTCTCTTCCTCTTCTAGGGTTTTAAAATATGTATTTATAGTTGTTTCCATAGATAGTTCACTTAAATTCGAAAATCAGAATTTTCGTGTCGAGAATGAACCATGCGGTCGCATAGAACAATTGAAAATGGCATTGGAGTTCCATGAACTCTTCTTGTGGCTGCATGGAATTAAAGTCATGCGACCGCAGTCTTAAATAATTTTCACCGGACAACTTTTAATATTTTGGTCATGTCTTTCTCTTTGAATATCCGATTGAATCGATTCAAAACGCGTTGGAAAGATAACTCAAAGGCTATAACTTTGATTTAGAGATTATCTTCCAATTCGATTGTTTTCCATATAAAAAATGGGTCTCAAAATGAGACTGAAAATTTGAAGCATAACTTTTCGATTAGAAATTATTGCGTGATCTTAATTTAACGATATTTCATCCCTTTGACGTCTTCTTTCAACCAATTGACCTCCAACACTATCAAATCTTCATCGTGAGATTCCACATATCTTTTGAGTATTTGGATTTTCAGTCCCCGAACTTTCATTTCCTTTCACTTTTGGCCATTGTTCGCTTATTTCTTTCAAATTACGTCATATCCATAGAATTGCCACCTAAGTCAAAATATGAATGTAATGAATACATCTTGTCTCAAAATTTTGTCAGCAACTATCTCTTTAAATACAACCAGTTGATCTTCTAATTATCCTCATTTTGTTATTCGATGAGAGTATAAATGCTGTTTGAGGTTCAATTTGCTTGTTAGACTTTTAGTTATTCACAATTGCTCCAACTTTAACCATAAAGCAGTTGCTGATTTCTCCTTTAAAATGTGTTGAAAAATGATATTTGATAGATGAAGGTGAATATGAGAAACTGCATTCTTATACTTCCGTAATTTCTTCTTCGCGGTCAAAGTTGTTGACATTTTGTCAATTCCTAAAAACGCATCATCCAAATCCAACTATGCGAGTACTGTACACATCTTAACTTGACATAATGAAAATCTAGTGCTCTCATCCAAAAGTAGAATATCATACATCATGGAAGCCATCACGAACAAAAAACTTCGAAAAAATCAAACATTGCGCTCTTCAGAACTGTTGAACGTTGGCTCTGATACCACTTATTGTAAAACAAACAAGATTGCAGAATCGCTCTTGTAATAAGCGAAAATTTCTCTACTTGACATTTACCTAAGTATAGGGACTAGATTGTTCAATAACCATAGTTTAAGGACCATTTCATACGGAGACTAAGGTTCAGGGACACATTACCACTTCATCTATTTATGTAGGGATCATATCGCACGTCGGTGAAAGTTTAGGGGTCAAGTTTTACACCTGTCCATTGTTGAGGGACAACTACCATTTTATGGAAACTTTCCTTTTATTAATTATGGAAACCTTCCTTACGGAAACTTTCCTTTTATTAATTATGAAAACCTTCATTTATTAATTAAAGAAACTTTCCTTTATACCTAAAATTAAAAAGGTATTTAACATATATAATATGCTAATTGTCATAATTGAAAGAATAAATTAAGGAAAGTTACCTTTTATAAAAATGGTAATTACACACACACACACACACCCCTCCACAAACACACACGAACGATTCTTTTGTAGAAAAAACACAATTATTCTATGTGCAAACACAATTCTTCGACGTGCAAATTCATTTATTAGATTCAAGGTTGAAGGAAAGTGAAATACACGTATTTCAATGTTCAAAATTTACAAAAGTCAATATTATGATTATATTATGAAATCATGGAGTGTAGTAGCGCTACGCAAGAAATTAGAATCACAAAGTTTGATTCTTATAATTTTGTGTCTTATCAAGTATGTTCACGAATTTCATAGATTTCTATTGTTTTTATGTTACGTTATTTCACTTATTGAGATTATCATCTCACATGAAATATGTAATTATTTTATAGGTAATAAGTAATCAATGATTCGAGGCGGACGAAGATTAGACGAGCAAACGACGGTGTTTAGTGATTCAAATCATGTTATGGATTTATGGGTGTTTTGAAATTTTATGATATGATTTTAGTTTTTGAAGGGTTTTGAATTTGAAACATTTCTTTATTGATTCTCTTGATTTCAATAAAGATTCTTATATTTTAAATAAAATGTATTATTTTTAGTTCAAGTTTTCGATGTGCTGCAATATGGTACCAGAGCGAGATTTACGTTTCTGTAGACCCAAAAAAAAAATCATTTACTGTTCATCGTAAACAGTGACCGCGCAGTCACTGTTCACGGATCTGTCCATTTTTAAAAAAAAACATTTCTTGAAAGGTTAAGCAGCACTGTTCACAGATTCCTTTTTTAAAAATGGGATTTTAAAAGAGGAGTAAAACCACCATCAAGCGATGCTATGTCCTAATCTTCGAAGTCTCAGGTATAAAAATATGTAGTATTTTTTTTTATTTACATTATGTTATTTACGAAATCATGATTATCTAACATGCAATTTTATGAGATTATAAATAAATGCATGATTATGTGTACATAAATGAATATGCATGAAATTATGTATGAATTGATTGTGAAATAGTTGTTTTATTAAATTATGCATAATAAAGAATATGTGTGTGTATTATAAAAGCTCTCTCCAATGATGTAGAGTGTAGGTTTTTGAGGACTAAAGAAGTTTTTAGTTTTAATGAGTTAGAAACTTACATATTGAGGATCCACATTTAAGAAAGATCATAGTTCGAGAACTTCATTTAGACACTATATATCTGGCTTAGTGTACATCGATTTACGTAAGAAAGTTAATTAATATAAATTTACTTTCTTAGATGGTCAATGGGCGGTCGTAATTGCCTAGGGACCAAGCCCGAAGACGTGAGATATTTCTCAGGTTGCATAGAACGTACGTGAGGAACCCCAACCACAATCTGTTAGAAAATTTAGATGCCATAGAAAGGATCGTCAGAGGAGCCGGAAGTAATGGAGATGAGTTTCATAGGGATGAGGTCGTTTATCGCCTATATAGGACACTTAGTCCTTACTGGAGACGGTTTGTTGATAGGCTTGAAGAAATGTTCGAATACCAAACTGCCCCTGCCGTATTGATTGCGTGCTTGAGGGATCGATGGATTATCAATACTTAAGACACTAGGAATATTGAAAGACCCTTGGGATATGAGTCTCATCGCCGCCGTCCACGTAGCCTATCCAGTGTTGGCAATTTCCCTGGTGTACCAACAGTTGACGAAATGGGTAATATTATTGGAGAAGTGATAGAGGAAGAGGAAGAAGACCCCGAAGATGACCAGTGTGTTGCCTTGGGGGGCGCCGGTGTTCGTTAAGAAGAAAGATGGATATGTGATGATGTGCATCAACTACCGAGAATTGAATAGGATCACCATCAAGAATAAGTATCCACTTCCTAAAATTGAGGATCTGTTTGATCAACCATGGGGTGCGACAATATTCTCAAAGATCAATCTCAGGTCAGGATATCATCAGTTGAGGATAAAAGCTAATGATATTTCAAAGACGGCCTTTAGAACTCGGTACGGTCGTTACGAGTTCTTAGTTATGCCTTTGGGCCTTATTAATGCTCTAGGAGTATTCATGGACCGATGAATCGGGTGCTTCACAAATACCTAGATCGATTTATCATCGTGTTCATCGATGATATACTAATTTACTTGAAGACTGAAAGGGAAGAGCTTTACGCGAAATTTACAAAGTGCGAGTTTTGGTTAGAACGAGTTGTATTTCTTGGACACGTGGTCACAAATCAAGAAATTGAAGTGGACCTAAGTGAAGTGGACCTAAGTAAATTAGAAGCGATGTTAAATTGGTCGAGACCAACCAATGTGGGAGAAGTTCGCAGATTTCTGGATTTAGCCGGATACTACAGAAGATTTATAGAAAAATTCTCATAAATATCAGGACCCTTGAATCAATTGACACGTAAGGGTGGACCCTTGACTCAGTTGACACGTAAGGATGCGAAATTCAAAATTTACAGAAGCCAATATTATGATTACGTTATGAAATCATGGAGTTTAGTAGCGCTACACACGAAATTAGAATCACAAAGTTTGATTCTTATAATTTCGTGTCTCATCAAGTATGTTCACGAATTTCATGGATTTCTATTGTTTTTATGTTACGTTATTTCACTTATTGAGATTATCATCTCACATGAAATATGTAATTATTTTATAGGTAATAAGTAATCAATGATTCGAGGAGGATGAAGATTAGACGAGCAAACGACGGTGGTTAATGATTCAAATCATGTTATAGATTTAGGGATGTTTTGAAATTTTATGATATAATTTTAGTTTTTGAAGGGCTTTGAATTTGAAACATTTCTTTATTGATTCTCTTGATTTCAATAAAGATTCTTATGTTTTCAATAAAATGTTTTATTTTTAGTTCAAGTTTTCGATGCGTTACAGCTCTGATACCGTTTGTTGTGAAACAAACCACCGGAATGAGGTGTTGAAGTTTTATGACAAATAATAATGAGGTATATGATTTAGCAAAGAATAATAAAGGCAAGAATTTGGTAGAGGAATTAAGAGATTTTATTGACTCAAGAATAATGGAGAAGAGGGAAAATTAGAATGGATCAATAATTTTAGTAATCTATTTTCGCACACTTATGTAAAATTGTATAGAAAAGGATAATATTTATAGGGAATATGTAGGAGATGTTCAAACCTTCTTAGTAGAGTTATTGATAAAGTAGGATACAAAAAAATAGAGTTCAAAACAAATTACAACTCCCAATGGACTTCCAAAATATAACTTCAACTTGATATATGACTTTAATAACATTCCAAACTTGAATTCTCCTTGACGTGCGCTTCAATTAGAATTCTTCAATACTTCAAACAAGAAATTCGAGTCATACCAAAATTCTAACTGGATGATATGCCATCAGTCCCAACGAAAAAAAACCCATGAATTTACCAAGTAGGGCAGTAGGGTTCTCGGTCCAGAAATGGTCATTTATTCACCATCACATCACCATTCCCCCCCCTTTTTTTTTTTTTTGTTTTAGAGGATAAGCGACAAATTCATTGATTAGGGCGGCAGGATTGGATGTGAAATTCATCGGACCCTCTGTTGATGGTTTAAAACCAGTGGCATGGTTTGTTTTGTGATTTGAAGTGGCATGGTTTGTTTTGTGATTTGAAGTCTGTGAATTTTTCCAATGACCCTTGCCATACTTTGAAAACTTTGGTTTGAGTTCTGGATGCAAAACCCAATACTTTTCCCTTGAGTGACCAGTCGTACCACAATATGTAAACTTCAAGTCTGGTCGCTTATCCTTGTAGTTTTTTCATTAGGAATCTTGCGAGTGGACACACATGCCCTAGTTTTTGGCATCTTATACTTTGTATCAAGATTCATCACCTTTCAACGGGGTTCCTTCTCATTGAATCGCGGCACAAATGCTTGAAAAAGAGAGAAGCTCAATGTTCATCAAGATATGGCTAAGCAGATGTTCATAGTCCAAGCTAAGACTAGGTAAGAGTTGGAAGATTTTGTCTTCCTCAACTCTCTTTAACAGAATGGTACAATCCGTGGTATAAGGGCGATGCACATCTAACTCATTCCACATATTCCTTAATTCACCAAGATGTTGGACAAATACTTGCCTTCTAGTTGGAGCCCTGAAACATCCCTCTTGAGTTGGAAAACAACAGATGCATTATTTTGGTTGCCATACCTTTCCTTGACATTTTTCCACATAGCAAAAGAAGAAGTAAAGATTTCAGCAATTTTCTTTTCCATGGAATTATGAAGCCAGGACATGACCAACTAGTCTTTGCACAACAATGCCTCACAGGCGGAGGAGGACTCATCTGGAGCTTTTATGCTTCCATTGATGTAGCCAAGCTTCGATCTTCCGCCAAGAGCAAGAGAAATAGCTCTTGACCGTGAGAGATAGTTAATCTCATTCAATAAAATTGAACTGAGTCTTTGATTTAGGTTATCCTCAACTTCAATAAGACTTGGAGAGGAAGGAGTAATTGAGCTTTCAGCGTCAGGACTACGAAGGTTTTCTTCATCCATCAGGAAAACGGAGAAAAGTAGTGAGTGAGATTATCCAGAGACAGGTTCGATTAAGGATTTTGCTCTAATATCATAAAGAAATCTCTATCTTGTATACGGAAGAAAAAGAAAAAGCCTATAGAGATTGAGTACAGACCACTCAATCTCTTCCTAGAATAAGTCTACCTGCGACATGGAAAGGATAGCAATACTCTGGGAATTAAGGTAGGTAGCAGGCTCCTGGAATCAAGGCAGACATGGTACAATAAACATGGCTATGGAGAAGTAAGAGAGTGAGTGACAGTGAGTGACTTCCAACAGTAGATGAGTGGAGGAAGTTGAATTTTTGCGGGAATTATGAATTGTTTGAAAAATAAAATTTACCCTCCTCTAATGGAAAAATTTCCTTGATTTTGAGGAAAATATGGATACAAGATCAACTTTTGAAAAATGTTTTCTTGGAAAAAAATATTAATCAAATACTATAAAAGTGGGAACTATAGTGGAAAAAAAGACATTTTCCATTGAAAATATTGTGAATCAAATGCACTGTAAATAAAATAACGATTTTGGCGACAAAAATGTAAAATTTATCATTGCCGTGTTTTGAGATCCCGGTTGGGATTTTTCAAATATGATTTCTACAACCGACAATTTTGAATTTTTACCTAAAAATTTGTGGGTTGTTGCTGGTAACTTATACATATTTCTTGCATTTTATTGTTTGTAATAATGTTGTGCATAATTCCTACTATTAGTGGTAATAAAGTTGAGCAATGACTCGTAGAAGTTCAAAAACAAGTGTGTGAAATGCATCTTCCCGCACGTTTTAAAGGTTTGGAATTTTTGCAGAATAAGTCCCCAACCTCTGATCTCTGTGCGCAAACAACCCGATTCTTTAATCAGTGGCTCTGACCTTCTCAACATATTGTTTTCGTTGCTTTAGTAGTCCATTTAAATGTGTTATTTGTATATTCTAGCCGTAAACATTGCACATTATTCCAACCACTTCCTGCCAATATATGAAGACAGGTAGGTTATATCTGACACGAGCCATTTCTTCTTGTAATGTACTGTAGAGAAAATGAAACTCACTCTTTGCAACTATGGACTCTATCCATGGAGATGAAAACTTTGTAGATAGATTTGAAACCAGTCAATGATTTCTCACATGCCATAAATGACTGATTATCTATTCCATTTATATATATAGAGGTGATGGTATCATGGTAGGTAGGTAGAATTTATTCACAATTTTTATTTAATTTTACAGTTTTAGATAAGTAGATGTGAATTGTTTGTATGCTGCAAAGCACGCATGTTCGATGGATCTAATCCAATAATCCCCAGATTACTATGGTCCATTAGTTGACTTGAAGAAAAAACAACAAATCAAAACGATTAAGGGATCTCCTTACTTAATTTTAAATTGTTTAGCAATAGATTTTGAGCCCGAATCTCTCAAACTCCAATTTTTATTTTTATTTTGTACCAGAGAGTTCCACTATCGAAATGGTGACATGTTTTTCAAAATGTAAGAATTTATTTTTTTTTTTTTTTATGTTGGACTAAAGAATAGTTTGGCTGCGATTGCAGGGTTTTAAATCTAGTATGTTTGTTTCCATGTGGAAAAAAGAAATGTCAGAACTTATTGTGTATAAATTCTATTTTTTGTAATATCGGCCAGTGTCGTTTAGTCCAGCTTGCGAAACATGCTTTATCGAGATGTTTATGATAAGACTGTACAGAGTTTGAGGCAAATCTTGTGGGTTTTCCTTCCTTGTGTTTAAATCTTCTCTTAAATTACTTTCCTTTTTCTTCTCTTTGGGTAGAAGTGACGATTTAGAGATTTAAGATATTGTTGGGTTTGATAAAAGAATGTTTTAATATTATTTTTATGTCCTAATTTTGAGAACTTATTGTTAAGGTTAATCTCAAATGATAAACGCAACTATACTTTCTGTATGAGAAGACCAGCAACCACAATGACCATCTCCACGAATCGTTTTCCTTATATTTTTCCTCACATTTGTGATCCGTGTAAATTTCTTCCTCTCGTCCCGCACAATTATTAAACAACAAACCATTAGTTCTCAATATATTTAAGATTAATACATGAATTCCTTTTCCACCACGCAATTCAGTTCACATATCTAAGATGCAACACAATGTCATCAACGATATGACATTCAGAGGATTTCTCCACAACAAAAGAGAGTGAAAAAAGAATCAACTAGAAATGGGACAACATAAAATGCTTGGATTATCCTTTTCGGTTTAAACCAAAAGGACAACAAATGACGACATGACTGGTTTTAGTGTCAGCACATACATATACACCAGAATACAGAGAGAGGCTACTAACTTGGGTGCATCTAAAATGTCTTAAATTCAAGAATATCTTCAAGAAATTGTACAAAACACTCCTAATAGTGAAGTTCATCCGATGGTCAAATGCAATGAAACGCAATGCAAATGAACCTACTAATATCACAAACTTGTTTCATGTGTTTGAATTCCGTATTTCTGAAACTTCCATGAACGGAAAAGTTCTATTTAATCGAACAAAGAGATAGTATTGTAACCAAGGACCTCCCCGAGACCCCTTCCAAGCATTCATAGCTAGGCTTATTGACTCTTACAGGCAGCAAGAAGCCTGGTCACAATTTTCTGACCTTCACGCTGCTAAAAGAAGAAGGTGCAGAATAATATTAGACGGAGCACAACCCAGAAAGATTCCAATAACACCATTATTACCTAGAAGAAATCGAACTCTAGATATTTGTCACTTTTTTTATCTGGACTGGCTACGGGAAGAGCAGTTTTCTCATTTTTTATTGCTGCTGGAACAGGTAACTGTTCAAACTCGACAGGTTTTGGAATCTCGGGAGGGGTAGCACAACGTATCAATGCCCAATTAACTCCCTCGAAGAAAGGGTGCTGCTTAATCTCAGTTGCACCTCTTTTATAAGCTAATCTGTGTTGTGGTTCTTTCACAAGCAAACCCCTGATCAAATCCCTGGCGGCAAAACTAACAATGGGTGATTCTGGAAATCTGAGAGGTTGTCCAACAACATTAAACAATGTGGCTCGATTGCCAGATCCTTTAAATGGAGTTTTGCCAAAAAAGAGTTCATATAGAAAAATCCCAAAAGTCCACCAATCCACTGCACTTCCATGACCTTCACCTTTGATGATTTCAGGTGCCAGGTATTCATGAGTTCCCACGAATGACATTGACCGAGCATTGGTTGGTTCAGCCATCAGCTCAGGTAATGGGCTAACTTGGTTTCCAATTTCATTTTTAGGCTTCCCATCCTTTTTGGATTTTCTTGAAAAGAGACGAGGAGAGAAGCATGATGTTGGAACCACACACGATGGCTGAATGCAGGCAGGTTCAATACAAGCTGGCTGGACGCAATAGACAGAATTTTTACGCAGGGTCTCGGATTCCAATGATGAGGTCTTGACCAATGTTGGGCTGACAATACAACGAAGTGAAAGATCAAAATCTGAGAGCATTATATGTCCATCTTCCCTCACTAGGACGTTTTCTGGCTTAAGGTCACGATATACAATCCCAAGCATGTGTAAATATTCCAGAGCTAGCAGGACTTCTGCCACGTAGAATCTGCCACCAAGAAAATGAAAATAAGAAATGTCAAGTGCATTCGATCCACGATATACTTCTATGTTAATAACGAAAATTTCAGATGAAAGGTACTATTAGATCAAAGATGACCACAAGATGGCATTATATCTAGTTCTCTTCTAATATTTAAGGTATTATTAATAATAGATTTGTTGTCCCTATTTCTACAAATCATTTTTTTTTCTTGAAGCACAAATTGGATTTTATCACAGTAAGAGATTAAACCAAGGATGGCTTGTCCTTATTTCACTTAACATGAACAAACCAATACAATTTCACACCTGAAATGACTGTTACATCTTGGATCCTTAATGACCTGATAGTTCGAGAAGCTTATTAAATGTCAAAGATATGAATTTCATAAGGAAGTAGGACCACATGGAAACATAGAAAAATATTACAAGCCTGTACAACATTTCACATAGTTAAAATTATTGAACAAACTGGAATTTTGACTGAAAGAAGAGGCATAAGTTTGTACTGAGATCATTTATATCATGTGCAATGAAACAGATTGCTTGTATATATGTAATTGGGGAACTTGATAGAAGACAATTTTGCGAAGATTCAAGTTATAAATTGAGAACTTTACAAGATAATGGGACGACAAAGTTTTAGTAATGCAACACAGCTTATTTCCCTAATCTCCCAAGTTGCAGCGTCATGAGGTCAAAAATTTGAAAATAAAAGAGAGATTTCATTTCAGAAAATGAGTTTATATGAGAACCGGAAGCAGAGAAGTGATTATAACATCTGATACTCGGAGAGAGGAAGACGATGACAATTCTACGAGAAAAATATAGTGGGAGTCGTAATATTGATTTTGATGCACTACAAAACACTTGATGCTTTAAACTTCAAAACAATATTGAGATATATAAGCCAAAAGTATAAATTTGACAACTATGATTTTAAAAAGAAAGTTTGGGTATGTATTTCAGATATTTTCAAGAATATAGATTATTGAAAAAAAAAGGGGGGATCATTGAAGTTTTCCCATTAAACTTTAGATAACTTTAGATATAGTTTGGAAAAAAAGTCATACTTTACTGCTTGTTCGGAAAAATACTTTCCCGGCTGCCTCTGTCTAAGACTGTGTAGGTCTCCTCCAGGGCAGAATTCCATAACCAGACATGAAAACTTGTCAGTTTCAAAGTGGGTGTAGAGACTTGGAAGGAAGGGATGATCCAGGGACTGTAATATCTCCCTTTCCGTCTGAGCACGGAGAAGCTTCTTACGACCTGCGAGGGATGCTTTGTCCATGACTTTCATGGCAAAGTAGCATGTCGTTCCACTCAACTCGGCCAAATAAACACTCCCAATATCTCCACAGCCTAATCTCTTCAGCAGTCTGAAATGAGTCAAACCTAAGACACCATCTCTGGATCGGACTGCTTGGATGGCTTCCCATCTCGAATCATTTGCTTTGTGGGGTTTGCTGACACTGCTGTTAAAACTGCTACACGTGCTCTCGTCACTTACATCACTGCCCATGCTTCCTCGACGTGTACTGTTCTTTCCGCTCTCGACAAAAATGGCACAATCACCACCGTCACTAACATTTGCCGACACTGAACTATTTTTCACTCTCCCGTGCTCATTTGTTTTCTTTCCTTGATCAACAGAACTTTCTTGTGAGCTAGTCTCATTTACTTCCGAATCTACAGCCGTTGACACTTGCTCAATATAGGCTGAAGAGATATTCGAATCAGATTTTCCAGACGACAAATTTGCACACACTTTAGAATCAATTGAAGACACATTTTTGCAGTTATTTGCCTCGACTTCTTGCTGAACACCATTACCTTTTTGTTGCATTTCTTCAGAAAACCTATCGCCAGTTTTTGAGGCCATCGAAGAGAGAAATTCACTTCGCTTTTAATTAAATCCGAGAAAATATTGATCCATGATGTCTTTTTGATTAACGTCAAACCATTTATTCACCATCAACGCTGCCTAATAACAAACATGTTAAAAATTGAAACAATAACCAATATAACAAAGGGAATTTCTGATTTGACAATTCAGATTCACTAATTAAGTGAAACGAGAACTACCAAAGTTGTATTGAGCAATTTGACGCGAAAATTCAAATTAAGTGAATACCAGAATCACATCTAAATCGTGGAATCAATCAGTGATGAAGATTATCATAGATCAGAATTTTCAAATATATCGAAATTGCAACAAATTAATCAAAGTTGAATCTCTGAGGGGAAAAAAAAAAGGTTCAAACTCACCATATATTCGAAAAGCCCCTTTTATCACATCTCATGTGAAAAAGAAGAGAGGGAGGAAATAACAACAAAGTGGTCTACAAAAAAGAGAAGGGAGAATACACAAGTAGAGAATTCTGGTCAACCACACAACGTCACACAAACACTTTTCTCAACATAAGATATTAAAGAATTAAAAATCAAAATCACTTCCTGAAAACCTGAAAAAAGAGAATTTGGGAAAAAAGTAGATGCAGGAATCAAGGGCCACCCAAAAATGTAAAGATGGCAGTTTCATAGCAGCATGCAATAATTTCATATATGTTCATAGTAATGGTAAAATTGTACAAAAATCAAATCTTGATACAAAACCCACAATAATTATGCAATTCCCAAGACAGATCCACAATCAAAGAGTATAAACAACCCAAAAAGAGAATCTTGAAACCTAAAAGGCCACATACCTATAAACTACAAGAACCCGGAAAAGAACAGAACTTGAAAGGACAGGAATAAGAAAAGCACCTAATCGAGTATGAGAAGGGCTTAGCTTTGGGCCTTCGGCAGAGAAAAAGTGAGATGAAAAGGAGAGCTCTCTCTCTCTCATGACCTGTTTCTTGTCGGTTTTGTACCTGTGACAACAACGAACAAGTGGAGGAGAGAGAGACAGAGATGTTTCCAATATTAATATAAAAATTGGATGGGACCCCATTTCATGGACTATTTAGGCGAATCAGAATTGGAGGGGGGTGTTGGGGTCAAAACTCAAAAGCCTCTTTTTCAGTTTTTCTTTCTCGTATGTTACTTTTCTTGGAAAATTGCACTTATTGATCCTCTACCTATTGACCTAATACTGAGGAAGGTTTCAAGCTTCTATTTGATTTGTCTAAAAATCAATTTTTTATTAAATTTTGATAAAAATTAATAAATATGATTGAAAATTTGATAAAAAATTATGAATTTTATAAAATATGTTTACTGAAAAAATGAATTTTAAAAAATAAATGTCAAACAAGGGCTAAATATTGGACTAAGCATTGATGTAGAAAATATAAAGGGTCAAGCTCTAAATGATCAATTCGAGATTAAATGGAGGTTAACTAATTAAATAAATACAAGATTTAGGCATCAAAATCGGCTAGTTCTTTAATAATTTTAATTGGTTTCAGTATTTAAAGCATATAATTTGACTAGCTTCCAACTTTTCTTGATAAATGGTCCGATAAGGATTGGCTTTGTCAACTATTGTAAGTGTGCTACTTGTATAGACCCCTTGGGCATGTACAAGTAGAATAAACCTTATAACGAGTTGGTCTCAATACAAGTTAATTTTGAATATTTTACTATAATAACAAAATCAATTAGCAATGATGGAAAAAATTGTGCAACAATATGACACGAACATCACGAAAACTTATATTTGGAGCAACACTTGTAGCTTCATAAAATTAGACAAATGAGGATTTCTTGGTGATTCAACACAAATTTGGATAAATTTCAAATTAAGAACTAGTCCTTCAGCTTTAATAAAAGATTGAGCATTAACTTTTATTAGATCATAGATTGGGGACCATGGTGTGCAACGTGTATGTTTTTCTTTGTCCACATTTTTTGATTAATGAATCGGATAATATGTAGAAAAAAATAATATTTTCTTAATAATTATTTTCAATCATGTATCTAGTACTTCTAAAATTATTCAATAATTCATTGTTTTCTGGTCCCACAACTTTTCTGACATAGTCCATCCAGGTCCCTTCTGAATATGCATCTTTTTCCTTTCAAATCAAACATTATTTTTAACTATGTGTTCGTAACTATTATTCCAGAGTTTTAATCTTATTGACTACCATTTCTCTTACTATTCCGATTAATAAACTATTTACAAATTTACCAAACAAAAACTATATATTACCTTTAATTGCTCAATTTTATGATTTACTTAAAAAAACAATGGAGAATCTGTTCGTGGGAAAAAAAATAAAAAAAAATAAAAAAATAAATCTA
>CAIGRL010201551.1:0-11559 GCA_903798325.1 Fraxinus xanthoxyloides | reverse complement strand
AATTCCCTAAACTCTGTTGTCCGTAATTGGTCTTCAAAACAACGACTGTTTCTTTCTCTCCATATACATCAAACGATGCAACCCGCAATAAGATCCCAAACAATTTTGCTGTGCATTTGACCATATTACTAAGTAGACTATAATTGACATTATGGTTTATATTATTTTAGCTGATTCAATCACTTTGGGAATCTCACACTATTGTTTATCAGTGCAACAAAAATGGATCAATTGTTGAGTCACTACCAGCAAAGATCAAAATAATTGATACTTTTTATTATCAGAATTCAGTTATTTAAATAATCAAAATCACATAATCTAAACCCAATGCATCCTTGTTGTGTCTTATACTATTTTTTTTTTCCTTGGTTATTTTTTGTCACCTTCATGATACTCATCAATTTTGACCTCTGGAATCTGTAAGAGCTGATAGAAATGTAAGGCAAAAATCATTCGATGCATTACCGATCACAAAGGTATTAAGGTCTCTATCGAAAAAGTATGCATCTAAGCGAGCACATCCCCAGTTTCATAGCTTTGTTTGTGAGAGAGAATTATCTTCTGCAATTAATTTGATCATGCTAAGAAAAGTGACTTACATCCTCACAAATCTTGATGGTGAAAGGAATCTTTTAATAAGTCATATTTTGAGTATTGAGATGATAAAGGACAAGATTTCCATAAAATCAATTTAGCGAAAGTGAAATTCTTGATGGATGTGTGGTCATGCCAGAATATATTAAGTAAGGAATAATAATGATATTTAGCACTAGTATATGTGGCTACATTTGATATGTACAATCAAGTGAATAGCGTGACCTTGCATTTAAATGAACCTATCATTTAATGTCATTTAATGACATCTAGACTGATGTTTAGAACCGGTAGTGCTGAGTAGTGATGACTCAATAACAAATGAGAATATACGATAAAAAGTGGCTATGATGCAATTGCACTTAATTTTTAGAAAAGGGCGATTTAGGTGGTAGGGCCATATTTTGCGTTGACCTAAAGGCACTCCTAATCATAAAGACGACACGACTTCAGTTAGCAAGTCAAAGAGGGAGAGCAGTACCAAATCTAAGATGGCCCGTTATTGTTATTAAGGATCCGTTAGTAGATCTAGCAATGAACCGAACAAGTGTGTTTCCTATTTATATTTTTTGAATGCCATAAGGTTATGACTTGGATCAATGGCAAAAAGAACTTATGTAGGAAAACCTTAATTTATAGGAAATAAGGCTTCTTTGTTGTTTGTTGTATTAATTCTATAAACTTTAGAAACAATCTTGTTTCTATTAACCTTTTATCCTATTCAAATTTCAAATGCATTTGCTGACCATATCTTACAACGGTTCATTGAGGGAGCTCTGGTGCTGGAAAATTGTAATAGCATCAAATGAAAGAAGCTCAATATTATTTCTTAAATAAATCCTTGGAGGAACTCTCTTTTTGCTCAACTGATATCCTGACACTGAAAAGTCATAAACTCTATACATAAAATCCACTATAAAACTTATGAGTGTCAGATTTGAAAAAAAATCATTACTCATTCTTTATTGATTCTATTTGCTTTTAAGAGTGGCTCTTAGGTAAGATCAGCTCTGAAGAAAACCTTCTTTCCCCTCATTGCTCAGGTTAAGAGGTTCCGGTCAACCTTATCTTGCTTATCATCCAGGGCTGAAGAGGGATATCCTTGCATATCATGGATGTGCTGAACTTTTTCAGGTTTCTGATGCATCTCATTCTCATTTTTGTTATTATGTCCATGTTCTTTGCTGTATGATTGAAATGTTGGGGCAAATAAAGGCCATCGTATCAGAAATATTTATTGTGACATGATGTTGGAATCACTCAAGCAGAAGATAAGGCTGCGAATAATTTAATGTTTAATTGGGTTGTATCTTGCATTATGCTTATATCCTTTTCCTCAATTTAGTAAAATTAGCATGTTTCCATTGTCCACGTACAAGTTGGTCAGAAGTTAATCTCATTACCATTTTGTATTATTTTATGACTTTTATAAGGGTATTTAATTCTGAAATGCTCTCATCTTCTGTAACTTAGTTTATTTAATGTATTTCTTGACGTGTGACATGTCAATATACTGTATGTAGTTGATAAAGAATGAGGTAGAGTAAAATTTTATGGTTGCTTGGTTTCAAATGAGAAACCATGCCCTTTGTAGCATATAATGGGGGTACTGAAGAGAGAAATCACTGAAGAGTAATTAGATCTGCGTATAATGAGCTTTCTAGCTGATGTTACAGCTCAGCTTTTTTCCCAGTTTTGATCAGAGGCTGAGGTTACTGGTCTAGCAAATACATTCTAATCTGATATCGAGTTGCTTATTGTTTACCAAGACTTGTAATACTCCCCCCGACTTGTATTTTTGTAGGATGTGCACGCACAACTTATACAATATCGGCGAGCACAGCTAATTAAACAAAGAATCATCAATGAAGAACTCCATGTGGATTCACACACTCAGAAAGGAAATGGTTCTTGTCCACTTATGCCCGAAGAGGTATTATGAGACACAATGTTTTTCATTCAAATACAAATCCACAAATGGTCGACCACACTGGTTCAAGACACGTTCACTTTTTAAGTTCTTCCATTTTTTTTTTGGTTCATATATATATGTATATATTGCAAGTATGTTCAGTATCAGGTGCTGTTCCTTTCTTGTTTTGGGGTTAAATTGGTGATGTTTATAACTGCTTAAAAGTGGCTATTTCCATAAAAGATTCCATGAATGGTCTACATCCAAGTTCACCATTTTTATAAACATGCTGTACGATTTGCTTATGGAAAATGATTAAATTGAATTGATGTTTTCAGTCAACTCATTATCTTGTTTATGTAAATTGGAAAACATTTTTGCAAAATTGAATTCAAACAGAACATAAATGGATCCAAGGTGTAAGTTCTGTTTAAAACGAAGAAAATTTAACTTTTGTCTGGCTAATATATCCTTCTCCAGGCTGCATAAACTCGTGTATTGCTCATAAAATTCCCCCTTATAAATGACTTTGCCCAGTCAACTATCATAATTCTTGTTTCTACTCTTTTGCTGAAAATAATTGGAAATTATAGCTAGATGTAAAGAAACTGAGGCAAATGGCAGATGATTTCAAATGCTGGTGTTTCTATTTACAACAGCAGTGCTTGCTCAATATTTTAACCAAAGTTCATCAGGTGCTATCTAATTTCACTTGTTAGCTGTAAGCTTATGATTTATTGGTTGCACTCTGTAGGTTGGACTTCTGCTTCGAGCTATGGGTTACCCTCCTAGAACAAGAATATACTTGGCAGGTTCAGAAACCTTTGGGGGTCAAAGAGTTCTGATTCCTTTACGTGCCATGTACACCAACTTAGTGGATCGTACTTCTTTGTGCAGTAAACAAGAGCTGACCAATGTGATTGGCCTAGAAACTCCACTTCCTCTGGATTCTTTCCAATTTACAACTGTCAAAACCGCAAAGCAACTAAAAGAAGAGTGGGACAAGGCGGGCCCTCGTCCCAGGCCTCTTCCTCCACCTCCTGGCCGACCTATTTATCAACATGAGAAAGAAGGCTGGTATGGATGGATTAACGAAAAGGATTCAGAGCCAGATCCTTCGCTGATTGATTTACGGGAGCAAGCTCATCGTTTGCTCTGGGATGCTCTTGACTATATTGTCTCTGTTGAAGCTGATGCTTTCTTTCCTGGTTTTGATAATGATGGTAGTGGATGGCCAGATTTTTCAAGCTTGGTCATGGGGCATCGGCTATATGAGATGTCATCTACTAGAACATATCGACCAAACAGGTAAAAGGTTTAATTCGAAAAAGTTCTCCTATTTCCTATCTTTGTGCGCATCATATTCATTCTTAATTGCCTCGGTTGTCATGCGAGTATTTTTTGTTCTTTTTCTCTTTATAAATAACCTGGCTGTTTGGTTTTCTACAGAAAGTTTGATGTTTTGACGGGATAAAGTTGTTTCTTTGAATTTGAAATAATTCTTGTTTTATGGTTTATATTTTGATTGTCAGCCAAGATACCGGGTTCTTATCTATATGCTTTAGTGACGTACTAGGAATGAAGTTGTTTCATAGAATAAATGTTTTTTTTCCAATGTGTTATATTTTGATTCTCAGCCAGGACGCTGAGTTCTTATCTTTTTGCTTCAGAGAGGTACTAGGTTAAAAGTCATATCAAGACGAGGTCTTTGGTATATTCATTTGCAGTGATGTAGTTTTAGTTGATGAAGCTAAGAGAGGGATAAGTCAATTTGGACCTTTGGAATCGAGAAAAAAACTTAAAGATTTCAGAACCTGAAGGTTTCATGTTTAGCAGAACTAATACTGAATGTATAGAATGATTTTTAGGCATAGCAAGGATGTGGATGATTAGTGGAGTCCCAGTAAAGGAGTATTTTATTCAAAGAATAATTTCCTAAAGTAATTAGTTTGGTTTTCGATAAGAAAAAGGTTGAAAGGGAATGAAATTAGGATGCTTGAATGAAACAGAGAATTATTAATGAAATGTACATGATTGGAAGATACCCACCAAATTAAAAGGTACTCTAAATAATGGTGTTGTTGGACCAATTATACTTTTGTGGTACGGAGAGTGGGCAAAACACAATGCCCATAAGATAAATGAATTAGATGCGAACATGTTAAGATAGGTATTTGATAACATGGAGGCAATTGAGGAAAAACTCAAAAAAATTACTTGCATGAATCGGCGACTATTATATAGACCCACAGTTCTTTTTCTATTTCAGTAGAATGTGTTATAAGAGATTGAGGTACAAACAAATAATAATTGTTTGACATGGTTGAAAGATTTGAATGTATAGCAGCTTTTAGTAGGTGTAGAGCTAGATCAAATGGAGGTATGCAAAGAATCGTATGGTCAACTTTAAATTTGTTGGGATTGAGGCATAACTTCACGCGATTGTTTTTCCATATTTGACTTCAAACCTTTCATCTTCCTGTCTTGTAATGTTTTGGTGTGTGTTCATCTAAGCAGGAAATATCTCGCTGATCTCTTAAATAGTACCACCGATCATCTGTACCATCCCTCGCGCAATTGGACTCTCTCTGTACGGGAGCACCTCAACCGAAGCACAACAGAAGATGGCATTCTGCAGGAATTTCAACTATCAAGATCGAAGTTGTTCCTTTCCCACCCGATCCCGGAATGCTCATGTACAACTGTAAAGACTGCAGAGAATCTACATCCCGGCAAGAGCAGTAATCTCCATGCTCTGTTTGGAGGACAGAGTGAGTGCCCCAAATGGATGGTACAAGCTACAAAAACAGCCGGAACACAAGATAGCGCTGATGATGAGAATGAAACACAAGAAGATGAAATCGATTTGGGACAGGTGGAATCAGATGGTAGCGGAGAAGGAGACTCAATACCGTCCATGGAGCAGGATGGGGAAATGGATCCCGATGATTAAAATAGTGGTACATATATCATCCTATGTTTTGAAGTTCATAGTCTTGTTGCTGCTATCGAGACAAAGCATAAGCATGACAGATGAGTATATTTCCTTTGAGGTTAATTTGTTGAGGCGGCTGTAGGAATCTTCCATACTGGTGCATTGCGAATTCTATAGGGTCTGAGTTATTTGTAAAGGGTTCTTCTTACATAGTTTAAATTAAATATGTGCAACCCACCTTCATTCGGCGTTTAGTGGTGGGGATTACGGTTGATTCCTCTTATAAATCCCCCCATTCCCCGTCACCCCTCTCTTTATCAACATATAGAAGATCGGAAAGGTGTCTTGTTTTCCCCCAATTTTTTCCCATACACGAAACTCATACATCAGCTGTATAATTTCCCAGATTTTGAGAGCTATTTTAAAAAGAGTACAGTTGTTCATTTGCTTCTTATAATTATACTTTGATTTTGTTTGGCCTCTCTCTCCCTTGGCATGTTTAGCATTGTTTGGTTTGGATTAAAAATAGATTATTTGTAGGTTTTGATAGAAGTTGGCGAAATATGTGATTGGAAAGTTGATAAAAGTCGTGGATCTCATGAAATATGGTGGTTGAAAATGAGTTTTGAGAAAAAGATATGAGGATTGAACATGAGTTTAATAAGTTGAATTGAAAAGTAAGAGTTAAATTTGTGTTCATTGTACTGTACCATGTTGTCTCATACACAGTATCGAGGAGGCCTTTACTGCTTTTTACCAATCTAATTTCCGTTGCATACCCAATTGGACGATAAATACTGGCAATATTGCTTCTCGCTTGTGCTCTGGGAGATGAATGACAACATGTAGACTGTTCTTGGGGTCCAAAGAGCCTTGCTTCATGACTCTTTACTCCAAGGAAAATTTTTCCTTGTAATAAAAGATGGGAGGGAAAAGAGCACGGGAGTTGCGGGAGTTTTCCGACTCCTCTTTTTTGCTTGAGTTTTCCGAATCAATTGTCAAATTTGGTGTAGAAACTTCATTGGGTTCAAATTTAAAATAAATTATATACTTGAATTCTCTGTTTTATCTAATAACAAACAATAAAAGTTGTTAACAAAAACTAAAGGACTGTGATCTAGACATGGAATAATGTTACTTGTATATAATGAGGCTACATGATAATTTGCATATAAATGATGTGTCATAAAGAAAGTGACGAGTTTTTTTATTTGATTGAAAAAATACTGATTTAATCATATCTCACCACATCATATGCATATCAGTAATTATATACATATAGCACAACAGCTAGACATGATATTCGCTGTCAAGATTTTCATAGTATACATAATGATAATATGGAGACAAAAAGATTATAATGACCGAATTTGTTTTTTTTCATCTCTTTTTCCTCTCTCTCTCTCTCTCTCTCTCTCTTTCATGTCATCATTATTTACATCATGATGTACAAATAACATTACTTATTATTTAATTATGTGTTGAAAGGCATGGTCCACTTTAATTTTTATTTTTAAAAAAAAATGATAAACTCATCACTGAAGTAGTAAATTATATATTTCTAAAATTTTTTATTCAAATGCTTTACATAAAAACTTATTCCATAACGATTATTTTCCATTAAGAAAGTTTAATTACATTCTATTTTTATCTCTTTCACACCATTTCTTCTATCCTTATCATTCTAGAATAATTTTGTCTCTGCATCTCTAATATTTCATCAATAATTTGAAAGATTGTTGATTGTTCTCCAATTGGCCATCATTAAAAGCATACATTTTTAAAACAATTATCAGTTCGACAATACATAATGAGCCTCTTTAATATGTCCTATCAAAAAGATTAACGACAAGTTAAAAGAGAACATATTTGTTATTCAATCTTTTTATAATCATCTTTAAATCGTTACAATCTCGTAACACTTTTAAACGTTCACCAATAAATTTTGCATATACACCAAAAGTGGATGGATAGTTTTGAATAAAGGGAATATCAAGGTAAATTATTATTGCATCTGAATGATAAGTTGATATTTAATTTAATAACGATATTGATAGTACAATTTTTATTTTTTTATTTTAAAGATGGTATAATTAACGTCATTGGCAATTCATTAGGAATTATCCTTGTTTGTTGCTTTGTCATTTACACATTCTGTTAATAATGCTGTGATTGTTAGGGTAATCTGGTTGTTTAGAATTCGTCTTAGATCACTTCCCACGTTCTCAGATGTGGTGAACGTGAACCTTAATCTGTTTTGATTTCCCAGTAAAAGGCTTGTATAAAGCCAGTGTTTTCTTCACAAATCACAATTTAATATGATGTTGTTAGGAGCCTTTTAACACTTTGAGTTCTTGTAAGTTTGTTCTGAGTCCTTACAAGTGGTATCGTTGCCTCATCACAGGGGGCCTGATTGAGTGTTTTAAGAAATTGCAATTTCTTAAGGAAGAAGCAAGAGTGAGAGATCAGAAGAGGAGAGAAGAGTTAGAGAATCATGACAACAGAGAAAGAGAACAACAACTTTATTCAACCGGCGATTCCATGGTTCGATGGTCATTACGACCATTGGGCTACGCTTATGGAGAATTTCCTCAGATCAAAGGAGTGTTGGGGCTTGATTGACTGCAGCAGCAGAAGGGACAGAGCCAACAGAAGCGCAGTGTAACACCATCGCCAATCTGAAACTAAAAGATTTAAAGGTCAAGAACTATCTATTTCAAGCTATGGATAGAACTATTATTGAGACCATTCTCAATAAGGAGACTGTGAAGGTCATCTGGGATTCGATGAAACTAAAGTATCAAGGCTCTACCAAGGTGAAACGTGCTCAGCTACAGGCTTTGAGAAGAGAGTTTGAAGTTCTTGGCATGAAGGAGGGTGAAAAAGTCGATGAGTATTTTGCCAGGACATGACCATCGTAAATAAGATGAAAGCACATGGAGAAAGGATGGAGCAGAGTGTGATCATTGAGAAAATCTTGAGATCAATGACTCTCAAGTTAAATTATCTAGAATGTTCGATAGAAGAGTCCAAAGACCTTTCCACCATGACCATAGATGAGCTTCAGAGTAGCCTGTTAGTTTACGAACAGGGGATGCAAGGACAGAAGGAGGAAGAGCATGCTTTGAAAATCACCAATTCAGAGAAGGTTGGAGGAAGAGATGACTGATGAGTGCAGAGTTGAAGGGAGAGGAAGAGCTCGTGGAAGTTTCAGAGGAGGCAGAGGTAGGGGAAGGCAGTCCTTCAGCAAGGCTTTGGTCGAGTGTTACAAATCTCACAAGCTAGGGCATTTTCAATATGAATGCCCAGTTGAGAGAAAAGTGTGAATTATGTAGAATTAAATGAGGAGGAAGAGATGCTCTGATGTCGTACGTGGAAATGAATCACTCAAAGGGAGAGAATGTATGGTTCCTCGACTCCGGATGCAGTAATCACGTGTGTGGTAACAAGTAGTGGTTCTTTGATCTTGATGAAAAATTCAGACAATCGGTGAAGCTCGGAGATAACTCGAGGATGATGGTTATGGGACGAGGAAATGTCAAGCTCCATATCAACGAATTAACTCGGGTAATCACAACGGTTTATTTTGTACCTAAGTTAAGAATCAATCTTTTAAGCATCGGTCAACTTCAAGAAAAGAATCTAGCTATTCTCATTCAGCATGGAATGTGTAAGATTTACCATCCAAGAAGGGGTTTAATTATACAAACACGGATGTCAACCAACAGAATGTTTGTTGTGCTTACTTTTGTGATTTCTCCGACTTCAACCTGTTTTCAAGCCGCATTTGAGGACAGAACACAATTGTGGCACTACCTGTATGGATATCTTAATTTTAAGGGGTTAAGGACTCTGCTCTATAAGAAGATGGTCAGAGGTTTGCCAATGATCAATGTTCCATCGAAAGTGTGCGGTGATTATATGGTTAGGAAGCAACACCGAGAAGCAATACCAAAAAAAATCTTGTGGAGGGCATCTAAGAAGCTACAACTGGTCCATGTAGATATTTGCCGGCTTTTCGCACCGGAATCGAACAGTGGAAAAAGGTATGTAATCACATTCATCGATGATTACAGTAGAAAGACTTGGTGTGTATTTCAGTTGGATGTAGAAAGTGCGGTCTTACATGGAGAATTAAATGAGGCAGTGTTCATTGATCAACCTCATGGTTACGAGAAGCAAGGTGAAGAGCACAAGGTTTATAGGCTGAAGAAGGTACTCTACAGGCTCCAGCAGGCTCCACGAGCCTGGTACAGCATAATTGAGGCGTATTTCATCAAAGAGGGGGTTCAAAAAGTGCTTCTATGAGCACACACTATTTATTGAGTCTGGTGACAAAGGCAAGCTATTGATTGTTAGTCTCTATGTGGATGATCTTATCTTTACCGGAAATAATGAAGACATGTTCAAGAGTTTCAAAGAATCAATGAAAAAGGAGTTTGATATGTCTGATCTCGATAGAATGAAGTATTTTTTGGGTGTAGAGGTGGTGCAAAACTCTGATGGAATTTTCATTTGCCAACAAAAGTATGCTAAATAGGTGCTTGAAAGATTTGGCATGGAGAGGAGTAATCCTGTGAATAATTCAATCGTTCCAAGATGTAAGTTGTCAAAGAATGGAAGTGGAGCAGAAGTAGATGCTACAGAGTACAAGCAATTGGTTGGGAGCTTATTGTATTTGACGGCCACAAGACCTGATCTTATGCATGCAGTTTGTTTGATCAGTAGATACATGGAGAAACCAACTGAGATGCACTTGCAAGCTGCCAAGAGGATACTAAGGTATCTGAAGGGCACTGTGGAGTTTGGAATTGGTTACAAGAAAAATGGTGAAGAGACTTTAATAGCATTTGCAGATAGTGACTATGCAGAGGATGTTGATGATCGGAAAAGTGGTATGTATTTATGTTGGGGACATGAGCTGCTTCATGGTCCTCAAGAAAGTAGCCGGTGGTGACATTATCTACTACGGAGGCGGAATTCATAGTAGTAGCCTACTATTTATTGAATAAGAAGGATTCTTGAAAAGCTAGGTCATAATCAAGGTGTGTGCACTACTATTTATTGTAACAATAGTTCTGCTATTAAACTTTCAAGAAATCCGGTTTTACATGATCGAAGTAAGCATATCGACGTGAGATTCCGTTTCTTGCGTGAACTTACAAGAGATGGGATAGTAGAATTGATGCATTACATGAGCAAGTTTCTGATATCATGATTAAACCCCTCAAACTAGAGGTGTTCTTGAAGCTTCGAGATAAACTTGGCTTGTGTTTGATGTCTGAAGTAAACTGAATGCCACGTGTGTAATTCAGTTTAAGGGAGAATGTTGGAGTATTAGTCTTTAAAAGATAGAGTCATTAGGAATTATCCTTGTTTGTTGCTTTGTCATTTACACATTATGTTAATAGTGCCTTGGTTGTTAGGGTAATCTATTTGTTTTGAATTGGTCTTAGATCACTTCCCACGTTCTCAGAGGTGGTGAACGTGGACCTTACTGTTTTG
Source organism: Fraxinus xanthoxyloides (assembly GCA_903798325.1). Lineage (NCBI taxonomy): Eukaryota > Viridiplantae > Streptophyta > Magnoliopsida > Lamiales > Oleaceae > Fraxinus > Fraxinus xanthoxyloides. Next base: position 613 of record CAIGRL010201551.1, on the reverse strand, counting down.
ATTTCCATGTAAAAGGCTTGTATAAAGTCAAGTGTTTTCTTTGCAATTTAATATGATGCTATTAGGAGCCTTTAAACACTTTTGAGTTCTTGTAAGTTTGTTGTGAGTCCTAACGCATACATGGCTGTCATTAAAACTGTACATTTTCTTCAAATGTTAGTTTGATAGTAGATTATGATCCTCTTGAATATGTTAGGCCAAAAACAATTAATGACAAGAGGAAGAGAACATATTTATAATTTTCGGAATATATATGCTCTACAGTAGATAACAACAAACCTCTTAAATATGTTATGCCAAAAACGACTAACGATAAGATAAGAGAACCTCTTTAATATGTAATGCCCAAAAACGAGTAAGGATAAAATGAAGAGAAAATATGTTTGATTCAACATATTTATTATGCATAACACGTATTTTAATATTTTTGTTTGTATGTTAATCATGTTACATATTTTATTCAGAAATACAAATTTATTCTTTCGGACCTTAATGTGTCCATCATTTTTAATTTCAAAATTTGAAAAAAAAAAAAAAAAGTGTCTTGAAAATATGGTTGTTTTTCTTGACTCTTAACATAAATAAGTGTTTTTTTCTTCACTTAATTGTCAGA
>CAIGRL010201528.1:0-10268 GCA_903798325.1 Fraxinus xanthoxyloides | reverse complement strand
TTTTTTTTTTTTTTTTTTTTTTTTGAAGTCATTTACAGCTTTTTAGGCAAGCTACTGATTTTCATTGGCTATGGGCAACAAAAGAATTTGATTGCAGCTTCTTAGGTGTGGCAGCTGCACAAGATGTGTCTTGAACCGTTAATAATCATTAGCAATACGTTCGGGCGGTTGTTTTATGTAATATTGCTGATAAAGATGTTAGTCTTTTATATTTTAAATTTTCAACTGAGTTACTGCAGTCAGATATAACCATTTTGCTGGAATCTATTTATACTATGTGAAGGATTCTATAAGCTTTACTGGCTTGTTGGAACATAAAGGAGTTGTAAGGCCCAAAAATGAAGTGTGGAAGTAGGTGTTGCCGTGTCGTCTGTGGGTGTTTTGTAGGCTGTGAAATTGAGGACCCTTGAAATGATGAAATCGGGAGGGCCTTTACATTCTTCTTGTGAATATAGAATATTACTTAGCCCCTGTTTGAGCCCCATTCTTTAAAAAATCACGTTTCTCCAAATTCATCTTCAACCACACATTCTTCTAATAAAATGATTTTAAACGTAAACCTAAAATTCAAAAATGGGGCTCAAACAAACCCTTAATTTGTAGAATGTTGGATGGCTTTTTTATGAACTTGCAGAGATCCTTATCATTGGTTTTGTGTATTGATGATATAGGGGGTTGTCCTCTCTCCTTGGTTTCAAGCTTAAAGCTTGAATGAAATTCCTAAGCCATAAATTGTATAAATGGTAGCCTGCATCTTTCATACTTTAAACTGGCTGTTTGCAAATTACCAAGCTTCAAAATGTTCAGTGTTTCCTAACTACTTTATTACTAGTTTGTCCATTTTCAAAAGTAAAAGATTCAACTGTTGACCTATATCATCCGATCATGGATGGCCCTTGTAGTAACTATTCACGAAGAGATCTCTCGCAAGTATTATAGTTCCGCAGTTTTTTCATGTAAGATATAGACTTAAAGCGTGATTTTGATATTGTGTAAAAGCTGTTGAAATGACATTGATACTCATCAGTCTTTCTTTGAGTAAAGTGTTGTTATTTTTATATTACCTTAAATTGGTTCTGAGTGTGGTCGTCAGTCGAGTATAGGATAATTTACATCATTTGGGAGTCTAAGCATTCTGAAATAATTGCAGTAGAAGGATTAGTGACAAAGGTTTCCTGGATTGAAGTCATAATTTTGAAGAGCATTTCTTCAAGAAAGTTTTCTTCATTTGATAGAATGAAACAATTTTTTAGGGTGATTTTTCATTACGTGTTGGTATGCTTCCTATCTTCTTCTCTTGCTAATCTCATCTTTTATCAGATCCATTTTCCTTCCTTTTTACTTCTAAAATGAACTCTGCTTCACTTTAAAGAAGGTGTGATAAAGGGCGGTTATCAGTTGCAATACCCTTTGAATGTTCATTATCTTGTTATGCATGTGGAAGTCGAACCCATTTCTGGACTCTCCCATTTACTCAATTAGATGAAAACGACTTTGGAATCTGATTCACCTTCAGTTTGGCGATTTGAAGATTGTAATGAAGAGCTTGTACATTGATATGGATCCTATTCAAATCATTAAATGGTATTGAATAAATATTCAATATGGACACACTCGGAAAGTGTTTTTAAGTTAAACCTCAAATGGATGCAAGTTGAACGGAGAATATACTTCAAGGCAGGCTCTTGCACAGTTTTTCTTAATTACTTTTGTATATTTGCACTTGGAAGCATGCAATCGAATGTTGTTACGTAGTATCTGGTTGAACGTGCATTAGCTACGAAATGGCGATATGAGAAGCTGGCACATCTTCTTTGGGATATATTTCGTGTATTTGCACTGTCTGAAGCATGCTAATGAATATGATTTTAGCATGTACATTTATTGATTGCTATGAATTTTTGAATCCAGACTGCGAAAGCCTTGGAGGAAAAGCTGAAGGCATCAGGAGTTCCACATGAAGTACATATTTATCCAAGAGTTGCACATGCCTTTATGAACAAGTCCCCTGAAGGGGTGCAGAGAAGAAAAAATATGGGTCTGACTGAAGAAGATGATGTTGCAGTTGAGTTAGCATGGACCCGCTTCCGTAATTGGATGAGTCGCTTTTTATCTCCCTGAATTCCCTGCTCATTGTGTTCTTTCTCAGCACCTGTGTTTTTATGCTGATACATAATGTAGAATAACCTTGTATCTTGTCTGAAGACAATGGCCAATCTGTGTTGTGTCATTGTTGAGTAAAATAAGTTTTTTATTACTTGTTCTGTTTACTGATGTTCACTCATTCTGGTCGCCTTTGAGCGAGGAACTTGTGTTGTCTGTCTGTTTGTGACGGTACGTTTACTTGCTTAAGAGGCTTTCTATGTTTTTAAAAGCTTTCTGCTCTACATGTTCATACTTGTAATCACTTGATGATTTAGAGGTCCTTCTTAAATGAAATTTGTATTGATACTTTCAATTATTATTTTACTTAAATAATCGAACATATGATTTTATCTAATTCTTGTATAGTTTTGCTAGATGAACAAGTTGACATCTCGACTCTACGTCTCTCTTGTTATTTGGATTCAAGATATTTAACAATGAGAGGTCAAAATGCAAAGCGTTATGAGTATTTTCAAGAGATTTTTTATTTTTAAAGAGAAATTTTAAATTTAAAAGAATAAATTTCTTTTTATATTTTCCAACAAACTGTTTTGGTTTTTCACTCCTTATTTGACCTTTTTCTAACATATTTAGATTTCTTTGGTCCATTAAAATTATAATTTATTTTTCCCTCCCTTCTTATCAACTATATATTCTTTAATAAAATAATATTATACAGAAATCAAATTTTTTTTTTTTCCAAATCACCCATTCTTAAAAAAAATATTATTCCAAAAATTATAATTTCAAATAACGACAAATAATGAATGCCAAACTGGGGTTTAATGTTCTTTTTCCTTAATTTTCAGTTAATATTTTTGTTGAAGGTTCAAATGTAACTTGAATGATTTAAGTAATCGATTATTAAAACTTGCAATTTATTAAATGCAATACATACTAATTTTTTCAAAGTTTGACTCTTTAAAATGGAGAATTTCTTAGTAAAAGTTTAATTCCTACACCTTAAATCCTGTACTGTCCTTTGTGGTTGAGCAGTTGGAGAATTCAATGCTGCTTCTTCAGGACCGCATCCATTAGCCTTCAATTTTTGCCTCTTCTCAAATGAGTACTCGACATTTACTAGAGGAATAGGCAAAAGACTCACCACACCAGAACAGGGTTAAACTTTTTAATAATTACTGTACTATTAGCGTTGTTTCTCAATAGTCATTGAACTTTCAATATTGTTACTAGGAACAACATGAAAAGCACGGTTCAATGTTGTTGGGAAACAACTTCGAAGCTATATTGACTATCTAAGTTCAGTGATTATTGAAAAACAACGTTGGAAGTGATCATCGAAATTGTTTTACCATAGAGAAGAAAAAAGGCCCTTTTAAGTTTCTTCCTCTAGTTTCTACCATCAATTATATTGCCAAACAGGTGTTTTATGGTACAATGACTCGAGTCAAAGCAATATCACATCCATTGACATTCAATTGGAAATGAAAAGCAAGAAGAATTAGTAGTGGTTGGCGGTGTGTAATGTGTTTTCTTGTATGTTGCAATAATCATAATCAGTCAATTCTTCACTCAGTTGCTCCATAGCTACATCGATCTTTGCAAAAAAGGCTTTGTCACGTATTATTATAAACAATAATTCTATTTAGCCCCACCGGTGAACTCAGTGACTTGGATAGGATATAATGGCAGCTGAGATTTCACAAAAGTGATTTGAATTTAATTCTCATAAACCATAATCACTTAGCTGATTTTCAATTATCTCAACAACAAAAATTCATTTGATGGAGCCACTTGCTTGCAGCCGGGACTGCATTTGCAGCCACACTTCTCTACTAAAACGGAGAAGCATCATCGCATAGCAAGACATGCTCTCTTTCTCTTTCTTATATATGTCGTATATTTGTGTACTAGTGAATGAAATGGAAGAAATGCATGTAGCGTCTCAGAAAGCAGCTTTCCACAAGGCATCCTCACTTTCCCCACACCGTCGATGTACCTCCTTTATTCTATCGGCCGATCTGCATATACCGCTGCAGCTCCAGTCAAACGAAGCAACGCAGATGTTGCCTGCTTGTGCCTTCCACTCACAATCTGAGATACATAAGCAAAAAGAAAAACAATTACATTGATACACACATCCAGATGCAACACAGCTAACATTTGCCGTTTTTGTCAATGGTAATAACCAGCAGTTGAACATCATGTGATTTTCCTCTTTATTTACTGGCCTCGTTTGGTTTAGCTTTCTATTCTCAGCCCTTATGGAGGTCAAAATCTGTGATTTTAATGTCATTTTATGCCACTTGATTTCAGGAGATTACTTCTATGTTTAGATTTTCTCACATAAAAAACGACATTTTCTCTTCATTTAATTTGCTTCAATAAGCAATAATTTTAGACATCTTCAAATCTAATACTAAGTTACATATTTTCTCCCATGCGAGACTATATTTAAAGTAAGATCATTTGCAGTTGTACATATATAAGTTTCAATTTTTAATCACGAACATGTGTAATCTCTCATTTGGTAATTAATTCTTTCACCTTAGGCTGCTTTTGTAGGATCTATTGTTACTACAAACACATTCAAAAACTACTGTCTTCAATGATTTTTTTTCACTTGTCTGCTTAGTATTCAAGGACAGAAACTGATAGAAGAGATCCTATAGAAGTAAGTTCTTTCTCTTTAATGGATTATTACAATCCACCCTCATAATGTATTTAACAAGTATAACGATTCCACTGGCCTATAACAACTGTTAGAATTCACGCCCAGGATCGAACTTACCTATCAGGATAGAGGATTTAGTTATTCAAATTGAATTAGACAGTTTAAAGATTTTGTAGGATTGTGATTCACAATTTTTAGATGAATTAAAAAGCTTAAAGGAAACAGATAAGTGGCTCAACTTTTATTTTAATGGATAACGAAGAATGTATGGAATTAGGAGAGAAAGAAGGTTACCAGGTGGGGTTCCACAGCACAGTCTTCGATCATCAATATGCTGCACATCAAGTCCAATGAACCATGATCCAAGAGACACGTCCTCATTAGCATACTTGTGTAGAACATGCCTATAACAATTCAGAAAATCACTATCGCGCACACACAGTTAACAGAATATAATGGTTACATACTCTTAATGTCAGGCGATAATTGAAACATTACCTGTTTACTGAAATGTAGGAAGCTAAATCTTTTGAAATCGCATATAATTGTCCAGTAGCATGTCGGAAATACTTGTTTCCATTCTCCCCAAATTTCCAATATTCAGGTTCATGATATCTTACACCCCTGTTTCAGGTAATTCAAAAAATGTAAGTGGCTGCAGCTGATTTGCAACATTTATGCTATGTGAAAAAGTTGGAGATGTTTTGCATACTTCTGAGCAAGGACAGGACCAGATTTCATGCACCCAATATAGACCCTAGGCTTTTTCCGGTGTCTTACTAATGTTTCCCCAAGTGTTGCTGCAAAAGAGAATAAACGTGAAAACAACAAAAAATAGAAAATATTCTCAAGATGTGATATGTCAAATGTATACAATTATATAAAAAGCAAGCTGAAAATCTAAAAAGAGAGAACCCCATTCATACCTGTTAGTCATCGGATCTCAATAAAATATTGGAGTGTGTTTGATAGATATTAATTTGAAAGAATGTATTTTGGAATAGTAAATTGATGGAGAATGTGTGGTTAAAAAGGAAGGAAAAGTTATTGATGTGATAGAAAATATTATTTTATTAATAATAGTAGATTGATGGAGAATGTGTGGTTGAAAAGGAAGGAAAAGTTATTGATGTGATAGAAAATATTATTTTATTAAAGAATGTGTGGTTGAAAATGAGTAGAAGAATGAGAATGAAAAAAATAATGGGTACCAAACGGGGCCTTGATACAAAACTAATCCTAAAAGAAAGTTTCTGCTAGGTAATAAAATTAGCGTGGCTTGATTAAAGGAGATCGGATTTAACCAATACCTAATTTATTCTGGATTTCTAATGAAAGGCAGGAAGCAAGCAAATACCTGATATTGACTATAATTACCTCAAGAAGGTAAAACTATTATAGAGAGGTTCTAGTTACCTATATTTACGTGGACATCATCATCGACTTTAACGAAGTACTCTGCATCCCATACTGCAACAGCAGTAGCAAAATATATCTTCGTCTTTGCAGACAACTCAAGGTAACCCTCAACATGGTCCTGAACATATGAAAATAATCCAAATGTATCAGATTTTTCATGAAGGCAATAACATCAGCATAAACTAACAGTACAATGCAGTTAAATAGGAAATTTCCAGTTGAAGAATGAGAGCTTAGGTATTACCAGCCGCAAGATGTCCCCATGCTTTTTGTCTTCAGCTTCAATAGCTCTATCTAGAATACCCCCTAATGTGGCACTGAGTAAGGGAAGATTATATTACAAATTAATATGAGTGATACTATATAGATGATAAGGCAAACAAGATAAACACCTTCAGTTGATGGGAAATGAAAATACATTTATATGAGACAAATTTTTGTCAACAATAAGGGAACGTTCAATATTCAATTGTGAAAAACAGTGTCTAAGAAATAGCTTGAATAAATGGTAGATCACAAAGACAAGTCAAGCAGCAAACAGCTTTGCAAAAAGCCTAAAACAACCAGAGAAATTGTGTTGTTTGCGGTAGACTAGATATGATGTATTGACCCAAAAACACAGTTTAACTCACATGAATGAGACAGACATACTTTAAGAAAAACATTTGTTTATATATTATTCTGCCCTCAAACAATAACTAAGAGTACGTTTATTTGACAGTTGGAGATTGGTTACTAAAAATTAGATCAAGATGCCCAGCTGTGACCAGAATTTTTATTAGCTCCAGACAAACTGCCCCATCGCCTTGCATTTAGAAAGGGCACTCATTCTATTCTTGAAGACATGCATCCTCAGAAAAACTGAAGTTAGTATAATAGTCTCCCCTCTGGCCCATTGTGTTATAACATTGATATATTCATTGACCTTTTGGCTTATTTAGAATTCAAAATTTCAAACGTTTGATGATCTTTTCCATTTATAATATTGTCCTTTATTGTAAGTGTGTGAAAGGAAGTTAAAAAATGATATTTACTTTCTGAAATGCAGGCATCCAAAAGGTGAACTATAGCAATTAGCAATATAAAGGGATACGAGTAGTACAAGTATTGATTTTTTTTCATTTCTTTTTTTTTTTTTTGGTTTCTTTCACAATTATGAAGGCAATGGGCATCAACAAAAGGAAAGCGTCCATAGTCATTCCTCTGCATGTTCTTCTCATATGACAATTACACCAAAAAATTGAATTTAAGACACAAAATCACTATTTGAATATCAGACCAATATTTCATGCAAGGACAGTTCATAACAGAATAAGTCATGCCAATTAACATCGGCAATACACTAGTATGTGAGAAGAGATTTAACTTATTATCATAAGCATCAAAATTGATGCCAATCCCGTTTCAAAAAATAAAATAAAATAAAAAATAGATGCCAATTCCCACCTGTGACCAATGACAAAGCGAACAATGATCCCTTTCTCTTCCTCCAACTTCCGCCGTTTTTCTCCTATTGTATAAAAAAACAGATATTGATCCAGAAGAAGAAACTGGACTACAATAGAATTGTTTACGAGCTAGCACTAGGTGCAAAGAGAAGAGAACAGTTTACATACCTTGTGGCATCCAGGTAGAACGAACGGAATCTCTTCTTTTTCGGCTGCTAAATGCAGTATTAATTCCAATAACCATAAGATACTTCCGTTTCCTAAAAGAATCACCACTCTCAGTAGCTTCTGATACAGGAGAGCCAGCAAGAATTGACCCCTGTGCTGCCTTTGCTGCAGCTAACTCCATCTCTAAATTGGAAATGGTTTTGTCCAATGTCCTGTATCAAATGTTATGATCACATTAGCATTTCAGGGAAATATATTTCATAGGAAATACACCAGACGAAAACCATGAACTCACTTTATAGCCTGATGAGTTTTGGAAACTTCCCCAAAGATTTCCTGAGGTACAGTCTTCACATCTTTCTGCAGCAACTTAATGGAACCAAAAAGATATTATTACGAGAGGGAGAGAGAGAGTAATGGCTTCACGCTAAAAGTTCAGCACCCAGGCATTACTCCAAAAGGTTAGGTTGGGAGAAAAATACTCACAAATTTCGGATCACAGCCTTCTGATACTAATTTCAGTGCTTCAGCTTCTGCCGCAGTTGATTTTGTGACACCTTTGGATTCTGGAGCAGACCACATTCTGTTGTCAATTTATTCTCATTAATTTCAGCCACTATAACCAAAAGCATAACAATCTCAACAGACTGAGATAAGCTGTCCTTCTAGATTGGAGATGAAGGGAGAAGGACGAGAAAATGTATAACTCAACACAGTTTACAAGAAAATCCATAGCCAGGTACAGAATACGAAACAAATTTTGCAGGCCAGCTTTTCCTCCAAAGTTCAAATTATTGCAAAGAAAACTGGAAGTTCAGAGGCATGTAACAGTCTTCCACTGGCAGCTACCGGTGATAAATATCAAGTAAGGCACATTCGTGTATTTCCTTAAAAGAGTTTTAGCCATTGAGATACAAACAAAAGACAGGTGAAACTAAATGGACGAAAAATGAAAAAAGAGAAATTGCAGGACCTTTCTCAAATATGTGGATGAAGTATTTGAACGAAAATCATGGTAATACTAAAGCTTAAAGACAAGAAACTAAAAACAAGTAATGAATGATAGAAAAATGTCCTTAACCACAAAATTGAATCGAAATGAACACCTGCTTCACCATCGACTGTATAAATTTAAATAGCAGAGAAATAAGATAGATCTTCTAAAACAGAAGTTTTTTTATTTATTTATTTATAGCCATCAATTTAAGCTTAAATTCTTCTAAGCAAATGCAGCTTCACTATATTTCATCAACAGGCCGGAGAAAAATCAGAATTCCAATCTTGGCATGACTGCAAACAGTTGATTGATATATCGTTAAAAGAGTCTTTTCACATTTATGAAATACTAACAAAAATAAAATTAGAAAAACTGATCAAAACACACACAGAGATAAATGCAATACCGATTTGTGAGGAACAATCCGGCACAGAAGCTAGCAAGGCAAAGAAACAGAGTCCATTTTTTAGATATGGTACTCCTTGAAACCTGCTCTCCTCCTCTGCTCTTCATGGACATTTTACTGCGACCAATTGTATCGTCTCTTATTCAAACTCTAATTTCTTAACGAAAGCCCATATGCAAAACGAAGATAATCGACCAAATCAATGACACCCAGATAGCCCGAATGCTCAGAATTTGAATTATCGGTTTGGAACAGGTTGTGTCAAAAGATCATTAATGAAAATTAGAAAGAAATTGTTGGGTGGCAAAATAAGTTCCTTGTTCTTTCCTTTATTCTCTCTCCGTAGAGGAGCACACTTTGCAGAGAAGGCACTTGCAACAGAAGTGAGGGAAGACTGACAAACTGTCCCAGTTTTAATACCAAATTTACCAAACGGTCCCTGTCGACAGACATGGGACCTCCCTCCCCTCATAAATGACTAAAATAAATAAATAAATAAAAACAAAAAAATGTCAAATCGAATAATCATTGATGTGAATGCACGTGAACTCATCTGCATTTCGGTTCAAAATGTTTCGGTTTGCCGTCAAACCAGCCATATTCACCTAATAGAGTATCGACCTCCTATATAATCTTGGAAAATCGGGCGTGATTCTGAATACCACTTAACAGTTTATAGATTATCAATTTAACAGCTTTTAAATTATCGAATGATTGTTATTTATCTGTTTTCAGTTTTGATCGTATGTAAGAAATTAATCAATAAAAAGCAACAAATATATTTTAATTGTTTCTAGATGATTAAATATACAAATCCAATTTATCATATGTTTAAATACCGCCAGGGGTGGACCCAGGAATATTCTTCAGGGGGCGAAATATAATGACTAAAAAATAATCTTAAACAACTACAATAATATTCAAAATGTAATACATTTTTTACAATTATTCCCTACGACTTCTCATACTTTGAAAACGCCGCATAATAGTCTCGTTGATAATTTCTTTAAATACATCTTTTTCAACATACACAACTAAACTATCATTCAT
>CAIGRL010201479.1:0-21853 GCA_903798325.1 Fraxinus xanthoxyloides | reverse complement strand
GAGAGACTAGAGTCAAGTTCGAGATTTCAAAGAGTTGATAAAGTCGGTCATCTACATGTTCGAGCAACGAAGTCTATAATATTGGAGAGGACATGCCACGGAGGAATCGAGGGCCGAAAAGGATTGCGAAGCGGTTGAATCAATAAGCCAAAACTGAGGAATGAAGATGGCTAGCAACCGAAAGTTAAATTGGCAAGTTGAATGAGCAAATTGGTTTTGCCCATGCAGCTAGCAACCGAAAGTTAAATTGACAAGTTGAATGAGCAAATTGGTCTTGCCCATGCGGCTGCATGGGCCAATTTTCTAGCGAAATTTTTCAATTTTTATTTAGTTTTCTAATTTGATTCAATTACCTTCGTTTAGTATCTTTTAGCATATTTTGGGTCCAATTTCGTGGCAAATAGGGTTTCCTTAGTTTTCATATAAATACTTTGCATTATTTCATTGTAAAGACTTTTGACATAATGAAATATTGAGATTTTCTCTCTTTTTGTTCTTCATGAACATTCGAACTTATCAAACATATTATTATATTTGTAGCGTTCAACCCTTCAACTTATCAAAGGATTAGGAACCCTTTGTGGCGTTCGCAAATCATGGTTTTTGTTTGCACACATCAATAGGTCTAAGGTTTAGTATACCTTAGGTTCTTGGTTCGAGAGGCTCGAGTCAGGATTCTATCATCTACAACCTAAATTTAGATTTTCTTGGATTAATTTCAATATCGTTGCGCATAGCTACTATTGCTACGTGGTTCTCATCATTTGGTATCAGAGTTTGGTCTCCTGATTCAGGTTCTACCCTTTTTTTATTTATTTCTTTGAGTCTTTGTTTTNTCAACCCTACAACTTATCAAAGGATTAGGAACCCTTTGTGGCGTTCGCAAATCATGGTTTTTGTTTGCACACATCAATAGGTCTAAGGTTTAGTATACCTTAGGTTCTTGGTTCGAGAGGCTCGAGTCAGGATTCTATCATCTACAACCTAAATTTAGATTTTCTTGGATTAATTTCAATATCGTTGCGCATAGCTACTATTGCTACGTGGTTCTCATCATTTGGTATCAGAGTTTGGTCTCCTGATTCAGGTTCTACCCTTTTTTTATTTATTTCTTTGAGTCTTTGTTTTCCTTTATTATTCGTTCTTCGTGTTCTTGTGTCCATTAATATTTTTGAGTCTTAGATCCAGAAAAAAAAAGAGTCAAAAGTTATTTTTGTGCTAATCTAGCATCCATATCAACTTTCGTTTGTTTCGTTGATCTCGTAGTCCAATTTTGAGTTTATAAAAAAATCGTTGTTCATCTGTACAGAGTCCCAAAAAAATTGTTCTTTCTTCGCTTGTGTTCCTGAGTAAGAAAACAAATTCCTTCTTGCTCATCTATGTCTAATTCGTCATCTTAATCTTAGAAGTCTTTTTCCAGACATCGTGAGAAAATATATATAAAGGGGATAGATGGTGATTGGGGATATATTTTTCAAACTCGGTGTTATGTGGGTAGGAAGGTATGCAGTCTAGCTATTGATAGGGACTACATATCAAACTTGGCTAGCATCACTATGGTTGAAGAATTGGGGTTACCTGTACAACAACATCATAGTCCTTATAGGATGACTTGGTTGAAGGGGTGTAGAAAGGTAGATTTGACTGAGCAGGCTCTAATAAAATTCACCCTTGGGAGATATAGGGATTAGGTATGGTGTGATGTAGTTCACTTGAGGTCGTTCCATGTCTTGTTGGGGAAACCTTGGAGGCGTGACAAGAAAGTTGTGTATAATGTGGTGAGAAACGAGTATAGCTTTATTTGGGACGGGGTAAAAATCACTTTGGCTAGCTTGGCAACACAAGAGGCTTAAGATGATCAACTCAAAGTGAGAAGAGGGTAGAGAGGTGAGAGAGAGAGAGAAAAGAGTGAGGTGGCTAAGTGTGATTAAAAAAGAGAGGAGTTACATGAGAGAAAAGAGGTAGAAAACAAAAATGAGAGTGGAGAGGTGGCAAAAAATGAAAAGGGGTCACAAGAGGTAAAAGAAAGTGATTCTTCATGGAGAAAAGAAAGGTCAAAAAGCTTCATTAAAAATGAAGGTGAGGGAAAGAGATAGCTTCAGTGAGAACTAACAATTCCTTCACTAGTTTTGCTACTTCTGTTTTGCTGGCTTGATTCATGAAGGTAAATTTATTGCCTACTCCAATTTGACTGTTTACCGAATGTTGACTTTGTGATCCTTGAAGAGGTAAAAAAGCTACCATGGGAAGAGTACATATGCAGTGGATTGCACTACCAAGGAGATATGATAGGGGAGCTGAGTCTATTTGCAGTGCCATTGTTAAAAACACCTAGGCGGAGTGAGAGATGGAGGAAGCACAGTTACTCACCAATGGAGATTACTTTTGGAGCATTACAAACTTTCAAAAGGAACCCATTGGGACAATCACATTTTGATCTGTGTGATGGATATTGGGACTTCATACCGCAACAACTATGGCTGATTGAGTTCATTCATATCTACAAAGCTTATGGATGCCATGCATTGGTCCTCTACTAGGAAGAAAATAATTTTCCATTTGATCTAGGTGGTGCAGTGATTAAACTTGTAGCAGGTTGCTTATCCCCTATGTGATCACAAGGCATGGATTCGTGGAAGAATCCTTTCGAAGAGAGAGTGGATGATATGATCCGGGGCATGCCACTATTTATCAAGAATCCAAAGTATGTTGGAGAGAGACTAAAGCCAAATTCGAGACTTCAAATAGTTGAAAAAGTGGGTCATCTACATGTTCGAGCAATGAAGTCCATAATATTGGAGAGGACATGCCAAGGAACAAATCTTCTGAAGGAACTGAGGCCCGAAAAGGATTGGAAAGTGGTCGAAACAAGAAGCCAAATGGAGGCAAAGCTAAAGAACCATACAGCAGCATGGCTAGCAACCGAAAGTTGAATGGGCAAATTGGTTTTGCCCATGCGGCTGTAAGGAAAATAACCATGTGGCCGCATGAGCCAATTTTCTGGTGAGAATTTTCAATTTTTATTTAGTTTCCTAGTTTGATTCAATTACTTTCTTTTACTATCTTTTAGCATATTTTGGGCCCAATTTCGTGGTAAATAGGGTTTCCTTAGTTTTCATATAAATACTTTGCATTATTTCATTGTAAAGACTTTTGATATAATGAAAATTTGAGATTTTCTCTCTTCTTGTTCTTCATGAACATTCGAGCTTATCAAATATATTATTATATTTGTGGCATTCAACCCTAGAACTTATCAAAAGATTAGGCACCCTTTGTGGCATTCGCAAATCATGGTTCTTGTTTCCGCACATCAATAGGTCTAAGGTTTAATATACCTTTTTTTCTTGGTTCGAAAGGCTCGGGTAAGGATTCTATAGTCTACAACCTGGATTTGGAATTTCTTGGATCGATTTCAATATCGTTGCTCGGTTGCGTAGCTTCTATTTCTACATGGTTCTCATCGTGGAGAGAGGAGAGAGGATGCTGATGTCGATGTCATGCGAGAGAAAAATGGATATGTATTGAGAAATGTAGAGAGGAATGAGAGGGGAGAGAAATTAGAGTTTGTGGTGAATTTTGGTTGTATTAATAATATTAAATATTTGAATTAAAATCTGTTTTTGTGCAAAAAAAATTTATATCTGATTTTTGTAATTGAATCTTAAAAATCTTGGGTTGAGTAATTACCACAAGCAAATCACTCATGTTAAACATGGAACATTTCATTGATAACACTAAAAACAAAACTAATTTTCAATATACTTTTGAACTTTTTGATATAAATAATACTTTTTATTTTAGTTTCTTACAATACATTTTAGAATACTTTATGTTACATTATATTATATTATATTGTACATATTTCACCATTTATTTTCACCATCACCACTTGTAACGGAATTTTCCGTCTCTTTTCACAACCACTTGTTACATCCAATGCTACACTAGCACCTTTACGACTCTACTACCATCACCACTCACAATATTCATTGTTACACCATACCGTTGATGTCGCCATGACGGGTGTGTCACCTACTTCTGGGAAGGCTTGAACTCTACGGTCGATCCGTAAAGTATTATAGGTTTGAACACTCATATCCGTTCATGTTCCATAATGTGAAAGATTATCCTTGAACCTTTGCCAATTGTAAAATTTGGATCATTGAAGGGAACTAGTTCACAAAAAGAGACCAACAATGGCACCAAGTTTGCAAGGAAGTGCAAGCGGGCCCAATACTCTTTTCTTCTCATTGAGATGCAAAAAAAGAGGATAATGGAGTCCCAGCCACTCCTAATTCGCTCTTCCATGAATTTTCGAATCTACTTCTTGAGTGGTAAATCCACCAATGATCACACAACTTTATATTTAGTGTCATCATGACCATCCAATTTTATATTTAGTATTGATTTTATTTTACCATGGTCACCCAATTTCATAACGTTTCACCATGACCACCCAACTTTCTTTAATCATTTACACTAATTTTAAAACAGGTAAAATGATAAATTTGCATTATATATGTTACTCATATAAATAATCGTAAACTAAACACGCCACGTGGTAGATAGACAAAATTATATCTGGCATAGAAATATGGGCAGCCCGACTCGACATATGCTGAGGCATAGTCCATCTGAAATTGTTTTATCTGATCCTTTTTTGGAAGAGGTCCCTGATACAAACCCATCCCTGGAGAGGCGGTAAGTCAACCACAACAGACCTTGTGAAGTGATTGACAAGACAAAACACTACATGCGCCGCCCCTACATACCTCCACTACCGGATCCATAGCCTATAGGTGGGGATCTTAACAATAAATGGCGTGGTTGATTGATTGATTGACGTCAATAAGGACCTTTGGATCTAATATAACGATGTGCCTGACCATCTAATGGGCTCGATTCCCAGTTACACTTAGTATAAAAAGACACATTTAACATAATCAAGGGCTAATGCAAGTTTACACGTCTAAAGTGAACCTTGATTCTCTCTATTTTACTCCTTACGCCGACCCCCATTTTTTTATCAAACAAATAATCACATTACAACTTGTTAGACACTTCGAATCATTTTATTCCTTAACTCATCAACATAATTAGTAATTGGATTTGAGTATATTACGACTTGGTTTACAAAGATGTGAATTTTTGATTTTCTATTGGCTGCGTGGACGAGCTCTTCCACGTGCTATAGGCAATACGCATTACTAGCCGAACGACAACTGGAGAGACCCCTTTCTCTATGCCTTACGGAGCAGAGGCAATGAGCCCAGTTGAAGTGGGTCTGCCATCGCCTCAACACTTGCAATTTAACGAAATTTCCACAAAGAAATAAGACGTGGTGAACTCGACTTTCTCAACGCAAAGAGAGAGGCTTCGTAGGTCCAGTTAACTCTTTACCAAAGGAAAATGGTACGGTACTACAATTGCAAAGTTAAATGCAAATATTTTTGAAGAGGCGATTTAGTACTTAGGAGGGTGTTTCTGTCATCAAAATAGCTCGGGGTGGCATGTTGGGCCCAAATTGGGAAGGTCCTTATTGTATCACAGGTGAGGTCAGGCCTGTGACCTTCTCAATTAAGAATCTTGACAGGAAGATGCAGCCCCACCCATGGAATGCGGAGCACCTCTGTATGTATTATCAGTAAGATCCTATTCTATGTATTTACCGTTCATGATCAATGAAAGTTCTTCTATCAAATTAATTAATTATGACAAGTTCACAATTATTGCTTACGTATGACAAACTCATACGCATCTCCATCAACGATTAATATAAGGCGAGCTCATATCTCCATCAAAATAATTAATTGTGACGAGCTCACAAGTATCATCGCTTAAGTATGACAAGCTCATACGCATCTCCATCAACGGTTAATATATGGCAGGCCCATATCTCCATCAAATTAATTAATTATGACAAGTTTATAAATTATTGCTTAAGTATGACAAGCTCGTACGCATCTCCGTCAACGGTTAATATATGATGAGCCCATATCTCCATCAAATTAATTAATTATGACAAGTTCATAAATTATTGCTTAAGTATGACAAGCTCATACGCATCTCCATCAACAGTTAATATATGACGAGCCCATATCTCCATTAAAATAATTAATTGTGACGAGCTCACAAGTATTATCGCTTAAGTATGACAAGCTCATATGCATCTCCATCAACAGTTAGGGTATGACAAACCCATTTTAGTCAAATTAATTTTGGTAATGAGGAGTTTATGCGGGGTATGTGGCAAGAATTATGGTGAACTCTTAGAATAGCAGACCAAGCTGTTTTAGTAATAGCAGACCCATAAAAAATGGGTTACAATGAGACATTGCCACTAGTCACGAATTCAAATAGTACCAAGGTACACCAAATCTTGAAAACATTCATAACGAGATGCTGAGTATCTAACGAGCTCGGTTAGTTCGAAAGTAAAACTATAGCAAACTCCCCAAAAGGATTTTCCAACACAATTAGCCTATTTTACTACTACCATGACAAGCTCGTAAAGCATTTTATGGCCTAATTAAGAAGGTAAGTTGTATGGCTTAAAAACAAAGTGCGACTTGTACGAAGAAAACATGATAAAAAGAATGTATTCATTACAAGTAGAGGCGAATATAAAGACGATCCAA
The DNA here is from genome assembly GCA_903798325.1 of Fraxinus xanthoxyloides. NCBI lineage: Eukaryota > Viridiplantae > Streptophyta > Magnoliopsida > Lamiales > Oleaceae > Fraxinus > Fraxinus xanthoxyloides. The sequence goes on along the minus strand of CAIGRL010201479.1, from coordinate 15,212 downwards.
ATATTACAAATAAACCTACTCTACATGCACAGCGTCTTCTTTTGACATTTCTTCCAAAGCTTCCACCGCCTCCACCTCATTCCCTTCATTAGCTGGAGTTGAAGGTTCGTCCGCCAAGATTTTCCCTTTCAAAGAGGATATATGCAACTGGGGATGCAGCTCGGCCAACCTCCTAAGGACCTCTGTTTAGGCGACCCTTTTCCAATGAATTTCCGCCCCTCATACTCTATAGTCTCATGAAAATGGGCCATATAGTCATGCCCCGCAGCCTCCCAAGCCTTCTTCAATTGCTTCTCAAAGGTTGAGGCTTCAGTAGTAAGCTTGACAACGCGAGCCTTCAATTTTCCCTTCTCTTTATTAGCCATCTCTAAAGCCGTTGAGGCAATCCTCTGAAGGTTGTCGAAATTTTCAACCTTCTTAGTCAAAGAGTTCACCTTGGCCTTACAAATGTGTGCCTCCTCCTTCAGCCCCTCATTTTCTTTGGAGAGGGCCTCCACCTTGGACACGGCCTCAGCGCATTTCAGCTTGGAAGCCTCAACAGATTTGGTGGTAGAGACAGCCTCGGCTTTAGCCTTAATCGAGGCAAACTCAGCGTTCTGAGCTCGATTGTAATAATCTTGCACGAGCCCCTGCATCCACCTCGCCTCCATTTGAGCATGGACTAAGAAACTTTGAGAACTAGCTTCCATGGCAAGCCCTACCTCCATGAGATCGACCACATCACAGGTCTCAACGTAAGATGAGTACTTGTCGGTCCAATACTTATGTCTAAACATTGCGGTCCCTTGCACCCCAGTAGGACACATCTCCATAATCGCAGGGACGATCTCATCCAACCTCTCTTCCAAGAAGTCTTGGGCCTTATCCTCACCGAGGATACTCGATTATGCACCCTTCATTTTCTTTCTCTGTAAGTTGCTCCTTTTCTCGATGGATTCTTCCACCTTGACCACCTTCAAGGCAGAAATGGGCACGACAAGAATGGGATGATTCAGCGATTCATCCAAGGTAGATTGGCATTTAGGCGGGGGAGGAGGTCCTACGTTCTTTGACAGAACTAGCTTCCTCTTCAAAGGCTTGCCCTTTGAAGCCTCGCCTTCTCCATTTTCCCTTCTCCTTCTCATTCTCCTTGTCCTTTTCCCCCAACTTTTGACGAAGGAGGTGGGGGGGTTATCCTGGAAAGACGAATCAACTTGTCCCTTTAATTTTTATAGGTGGACGAGCTGCTCCAAAGGGTTTCTTTATATGAGCCTTCCTAAGGCTTCATAGTTGGAACATGTTGGGCTTTACCTACTCCTTGTTATCATGCTGACCTACAAGTAGAAGATAAATTAGAAATGACCATGACGAGAAAAGGTTACAATAATCGGCCGAGCTGATATTACCTTGGTAGCCATTAGAAAGTGGATGACGAATAGGGTCCGCTTGGCGATGAGGTTCTTAAAGTACCGATTTTCGACAGGTAAGGCGTAAATTGCCCTCACCGCAACCCACTCGGATTGCTCAAGTCGGAACCGATCTATAGAAACTACAAAAATGCCACACCATTCAGTACTGGATAAAGTAAAGTGATAATATATAAGAAATGATAAGTAAATGGGGGCTCGACTTACTATACTCATGGTACTAGTTAGGCACAGTTATCTCTAAGACCGCATTCTCCTCAATGGTCTGTCAGTGACCTCTAACCTAAAATCAAGAGGATTTCCAATTTTTTATAGAGATAGGAGTCCCTCAGACGAAAGGGAAATGTGAACCCTAGGGGTTCATACAATACCCACCTTTACAATCGCTACCCCCACTAGAGATTGGGGTTCAAAGAGGGTTCGAAAAACGTGTGGAGGCATATTCTTACTAACCATAACCTCCTTCCAGAGAAGAATGTCCCCTGCCAGTTGGCTCTATGCATTAGGTATTAACTAGTGAGGGCCAAGTTTTATTGCCTAAGGGTAAACCTGAAAAACGGGTGTAGAGGTTATCTCAACCCCCCACCCGAAGTCATTTCGCTCACAGCCACGCACTCTTTACTGGGAAAATAGGCTCTATCTTCCTGGGTCGACAGAGCATCTCTATATCATCAAGAGTTCTATACGTCTCCCTAAAATTCTCCAGTTCCCTCTCCTTTATGTCAGAGGGCCACAAAGAGGCCCCCCCACCTAATACTATGGTCAATAGGGTCCTCAAAAGTCACCCTATAACAATGGGAACTTCCCATCGCTTCCATGATCCTCCCGTTACGAATCATCGGAGGAATTCCCTCCTCCGCACAAATTAGTGCCATGTCCACTTCGGAGGACCCCTTACTAACAACCTTTTTAGATGAAGAAGCCATTTTAAACCAATAGAAGAGATAAAAACGCCTCAGTATAAAAAATACTCATGCAAATTCTAAAAACCCAAATCTCGGACGGTCTCGAAGTAAAAGAAAAATAATAGATCGCTGGTAATTGCAAGTGCTATACGTTTAGACAAAAGGAAGCTTCAACACTTGGTTTCGTGAAAATCTCAGAAAGTGGAAAAAGATGAAATGGATTTTCAGCTCCTTATATAGGCTTGGCAGATGAATCCTCTTTGTCAGCTGCTTCTCTGGTTTAATCTAAGCCCTCCGCATGTATCCTCACCATCTACATAGAAACCAAAGGGCGCCCATTTAAGTTTGAATCAAGGTATCATATTAATCCGTGCAACACAAGCATCCAAAATTCGTGTGCACCTAGGTAAATGTGTAATATCATCATCATTAAGCATTAAATGCGCTTATAGCTCTAGCCTTGGAAATGACTAGAATATCCAGCTGTCGCTCATTGGGAATCGACAATCACCAAATCATCTCACATTAGGTCCTCCCCCTACAGTCCGTCCACACAAGGAGGCTCTACCATTACATGGTTCGTCCACACAAAGGAGGTCCTACCTTTATACGGTTCGTCTACACAAAGGAGGTCCTATCTTTATACAGTTCAACCACACAAAGGAGGCTCTACCATTACACGGTTTGTCCACACAAAGGAGGTCCTACCTTTATACGGTTTGACCGTACAAATGAGGCTCTACCATTACACGGTTCGTCCACACAAATGATGTCCTATCTTTATACGGTTCAACCACACAAAGGAGGCTCTACCACTACACGGTTCGTCCACACAAAGGAGGTCCTACCTTTATACAGTTCGTCCACACAAAAGAGGTCCTACATTTATACGGTTCGACCACAAAAAGGAGATTCTATCTTCACACGCTTCGCCCACATGCGGGGACCACGCATCATACCTCAGTAGGTTTGCAAAAAGATGCCTTTATTGATGCAAGCCCAACTATTTTATAGGGTTCAAGTAGAAAATGAGGGAACCCCACATCGATTTTGGTAGGCAAGTGGAGATTTCGATTCCATCGTTTCTTGAACTTTAAAGTCCATGCAAGATATGAATAATCGTACCAGGACTTGGGGAACTGATGTTACTCATATAAATAATCGTAAACTAAACACGCCGCGTAAACACGCAACGTAGCAGATAGACAAAATTACTTTTGGCATAGAAATGTGGGTAGCCCGACTCGACATATGCCGAAGTGTAGTCCATGTGAAACTGTTTCGTCCAATCTCCTTTGGAAGTAGTCCCCGGTACGAACCCATCCTTGGAGAGGTGGTAAGTCAACCACAACAGACCTTATGAAGTGATTGACAAGACAATACATTGTAGGCGCCGCCCCTACATACCTACACTACCGGATCCATAGCCTGTAGGTGGGGATCTTAGCATAAATGACTTGGTTGATTGATTGATTGACGTCGATAAGGACCCTTGGATCTAATATACCCACATGCCTGGCCATCTAACAGGCTCGATTCCTCGTTACACTTAGTATAAAAGGCACACTTAACATCATCAAGGGTTAATGCAAGTTTACACATCCAAAGTGAACCTTGATTCTCTTTGTTTTACTCCTTATGCCAACCCCCCTTTTTATCGAACAAATAATCACATTACAACATGTTAGACACTTCGAATCATTTTGTTCCTTAACTCATCAACATAATTAGTAATTCGATTTGAGTATATTACGATTTGACTTACAAAGACGCGAATTTCTAATTTTTTGTTGGCTGCATCATTGGTCCATTTTTTAGGGTCAACTATATATATGCGTGTGTGTATTTTATTTTAAAATGTTTTTTAAATAAGTTTTTATTTTTTTAAATAATATTTTATTAACATAAGTCTTTATTTTAGTTTATTAAAATAATTTTAATTTTATTTTATTTTTTCAAAATTTATTTTATATCTATACCAGTCTATTGCCCATGCAATGCATGGACAATGTGATTACGGAGGTAATGTTAGTGTTCCAAAAAAATATATATATCTCCGTTTTTTGGTAGCATTTTCTTAAGTTTTGAATGCATGATATAACTTTTTTTGACACTTAAAAGTCAATGATTTGGATGAGATTTACTAAAATTATGCAATAAAAAAATAAAAGCTTAAACTTCAAGTATATGTCATTTTAGAAAGAAAATCAAATAATAAGAATGAAGGACATATAACATTGAATTTTACAATACAAAAAAAAGAGCGAAATTCTAGTCGAAACAAAAAATGTTTCCTGATGAAGCTTGAATTTTGAAGGATCTGCAAGTTTCATAATGTTATTGTGTTATCATTATGAGAAGTTTTTCTCCATGAATAAGAAATAGAAAATTAAACGTCGATTTAGATTAAGTAAAGAAGTAATAGCATTACCATTTGAGAACTAATCATCATGCGACGAGGTTTTCTGCTCTTGACTTGAATCTGCAAAACATAGTTTGATCAAATTATACATAGATTTATTGCTTGGAAGATCAAAATTCAAGTTGCATAAATGACTAAACTATTCTGTATTGTCTTCATTTTTTTCAAGTGCCATAGTAACAACACTATAATCCATAAGTAACGTACAATTATACACATTTTGATACGGCCATTTCAGAATCACACGCATGATATCATGAAGTTCAAATTTCCTCACTATTTTCAGGAATCATAAAAATCGTATAATTTATCCATTCATCCCTCCAAGTTATTTACATAGAGAGTAAATTTTGAGCTAACCCAACTGAATCTTAACTTCAGCAGTTTAACAAATTTACATGCTATGATAGTTTTTCAACATCATTAAAATTAACCAACCATAAGTTGAAGAATAAAAGAAAATAAGGCATGATAAAATCAAAATGATAAACTAATTAATCAAAATAATAGAAGAAATGTATGTAGTGCAAGAATATTTATTCAACTTATTTGATATGTTCAAAATAATTAAAAGGTCATTGATGATAAAGAAGGGGATTGTGTGTTGAACAAAAGAAAGGAAGACAAATAATTTACCCAAATATTCTGTTTCCTCGAAGAATCCTTGTCGTCGTCGTCAAGTAGGACTTGAAGAATCGACCTCAATAGATTATTACCAGTGCAAGCCATAACTTCTTTTGTATCTTTATGAAGCTAAATAATTAAAGTTTTCACTTCTGTGACAAACATGAAACAACAGCAAAAAAATCACCTATTAGTTCCAGATATCAAAGCAGAGATGGATTTATACAAAAGTAATATGATATACCTCGACATAGCGGCCACAATTCTAGCTTGACACCGAGACATGCCAATTTCTTCTTGAATAAAGAACACATAGGCAAGAAAAGCTTTATAATAAAGAATAACACTCAAAACTTGTTTTTCATTAACGAAAGGAAAAACAAAAATGAGAGATACAGAATTCAAAAGCAGACCTCATCTCTTTTTTGTACAGACAAAAGGTCGGGTCGCTGTGAACAATGAATATTTGGGTACATGAATTATCATCTTCAAATGAAGATTATCAATTAACACAGTGTATCTTCTGAAAGTTGTGATAACACTTAAAAGCAGCAAGAAATCGCTATTCCCTCATCAAACGAACCATTTCCTGATGTGAAAGGTTAAAAAGTACGTTTACCATTTATAGTCACTATCTTATCTCAAAAGAATTGAAAGATATGTATTGCATTAGAAGATAATGGGGCTCATAAGAACTTAATGCAAAGGAACAAAAGGAATGACGAAAAAAACTGTTAAAACTCTCAGTCCTGTTGTCTAGCAAGAACAATGGAAATAGCACCATTTATAGGCAGTTACTGAAAGAATCAATTGGCTAAAAGAGAGTTGCTTTGATTCTCTAGTCACATTAAATAAACCAAAATAAAATTATCAATTATCCAAAACATTCGTCAAACAAATATGCAATCAGATGCCTATACTTTATCCAAATGAATCTTAATAATTTCCACCTAGTTAACATATCAGGAATATGTGAATAAGTGAACATCTCCTACAGTTTGGTGGTGGAATAATCTTCTGGACACTCTTGTAAAATTTTGATACTAAAGATCGATCGTCATTTTAAGGCTTTATTTCCAAACCTATCCATATAATTTGGACAAAAAGAGGTCCTAGCACACTCAAAAAGTGCCTTATTTTCTGATCCAAACAAAATAAAGATATACATATACAGTTACAAAGTTCAATTCTAAGTCAGCAATGCACATTAATATGAAAATAAAATAAGATATTATGTTACCTATTTCTCATTAGTTCTATTTGTTGTGCATATCCCAGTTTCTATTGAATTAAAGTGAAACATATTTTTAATTTGACTGATGAGACCTTACCTTTCATAGAACTTTCTGAAATTATAAAGTTAATAGATTCAACAGTGCACGCAGAAGGATCGTGAAAATAAAAGTTCATAGGGAAAACCTTACCATAGCCATCAGGATCTTTAATCATGAACCCAAGTAAATGATCACTGGTAGCCAAATTGATATTGGTGAAATAAACTTCACCTGCAACTTAAAAGGTATTTAGTTTTAGTATGTTCTTATAAAAGGAAAGCAACGAAAGCTTGATTCTAAACCAATAACAGTGTGACATAACTTATGAAGAACTTGATATTAGACAGAGTATGTCACAAGCTTCTTTCACATAATAAAGTTTTAGTAGGATTTGGTGCTTCAACTATTCAGATCTTTGCAAAAAATAGACATACATATTGAAAATTAACCGTTGAAATGCTAATTTGGATAATAACCGTAATCAGATCTTTGGCCAAACCTCATGAAGTCAATTCACACAGAAAAAATCACCTCGCACAGTATCACAAGTATCCATCATTACCCTAACAAAGATATACTGTACTTTCCATTAACCCCAAAGGAACCTAAATTCAGCAATAATTATCATTGAAACCACAAGCGTCGGCAAATTATCCGAAATACAGCAATAATAAAACTAACATGTTACTGAGTTACTAGATGAATTAAATAATTCATAACAAGATATGAATTAAAAGAACACAGTAACCCTAATGATGGATTCTCTATTCCTACCCCAAGTAAAATTGACTATTCGTAATTACAATCTTCTGAATAAAACAAACAATAAATAATCAAAGAAACCCAATGACAACAAACCGAGAAGAAACTAAGTCTTAAAATAGTAGAGTTCAAGAAATGAAGAAACTGGTAATGGGCATATGACAGATTCCAAATCTTAGCACAGCTAATAGACTATAGTTTTTGTCATGCAACTTGGAAGGGGGATAAGGAAACACCTTGACAAAAAATCAGAACAAAGTTGGCCGTGTCTTTGCAAACAATCCATTTAAATAATTAAAGATAAATAGACAAAGTTGCACGGTTATTCTGAAGTTAATACCCAGTAAGCATCAAGAACATAAATGACTACTTGTCTCAATTTATCATTTCAGCCAATTGGAAACCTGAAAACTATTAACACAGAATCTTCTCAAATTAGTAGGAATGAAAATGAAATGAAACAGCACTAGAGAAAGAAAAACATACTGATTACTGCTTCCATGAAGGGAAACGCCATGGTCGATTCAAGGTTTTTGTAGGGCAAGAAGAGACAGTAAGAATGGGAGTCGATTCAACACTTCATCCTCCTCCCCATCGGGATTTGTATTTTAGAAATCGATGGGAAAAATATTAACTGATAGCGGCCCCTTTATGGAATCAGATGTGAAGAAAAGATCAGAGTAACAAAGGAGAGCTACGGTTATTTTCTAAGGAGGAAAGAGAAGGGGAAGACTGAAGAGATGCATTTTTGTGTCTGAACTTCTCTCTGATCGGACACTGAGCACCATGCAGCGCGGAGACTGATGTCCACGCAGTGTGGAGAGACAGATTTCACTTCAGCAAGAAAATCATTATGGTCCCTACACAAATGCAAAAGTCATTCTATCATCTTCACAGAAATCAGTAGAACATCATGAAAGAGTGGTTTGATTTCTGTGCAGACACAAATTTACAATGAAAGAAAAATATCTCAAAAAATGGAAGATGTCCACATGTCAATGCATCAATACTTTGGAGGTGGGACACCAAGTGTGCTAGAAGATAGTTATGATAGGAATGACTTAACATAATACCACCAATGTTCCATTGAAGAATATCATTTCCCAAGGATTTATTGGAACAACAAAACAGATGGTTTGGTGGAGAGTCACATATGCAGATGATAGACATATTCTAACGAGAGCTTGAAAGGGTCCAATGTCATAATATGAAAATAGAACCACTATTATATTTTTAATATTCCCACAAAATCATTTAATCAAGATACATAATGTAGCCATTATCATTACCTTATTGGTCTGAATTAATGAACCAGGAAAAAATGTAAAATGCCGAGACAATAATCAAGGCAATAGAAAATTGAAGAACTACAGCTTCAATATTGCAAACATGGAGACTACTTTTCTTCTCAATTCTTCAATGTATCAAATTCAATTTACAAAACCTCAATGAATGGAAATTAAACCCTCTTCCAGCTAGGGTTTGCCTGTGAGCATTTAAAGAATAGATGATCCATAAATATGATGTATGTATAAACAGGAAAAAAAATAGGTTTGAAATGATATAGATGATTAAAATGAAATATGTACGAGTACCTTGTGATGCTATAAAATTAAGGTCATTGGGGATGTAGAAAATACTCATTAAAACAAAGGTCAACTGTAAGCTTTCGTATGTATATATTCATCCCGTCTGATGAGACTGTTTCTACTGGATATCGCAAAACAAAACATTCTATGAACTTGAGTAAAAATATTGGGCAGTTGGGCCTATTGGGAAAAAAAATATGTTAGATGAAAGTAGCACTTATAAATATGAAATTAAATAAAATTGATATATAATTATTATGATAAATAGTATTTAAATGTATACCCATTATTTGCACAAGATAAATAAGGTATGATTTCAAATCTCATCTGTTTGTCTTTGTATTTTCCGAGATTTGGTTTGCTGGATGAAAATGTTGGAGAGTACAATAATATATAGATCTAATTAAACTCTATGCTTGCCATCTTCTGTATGCCTATGATTGTTGCAATCATGTACCTGGAATCTTCTTTCAGGAAAATTAACAAGAAAAAGATACCAATTGTTTTTTAGATATAAACTTGGAATTAATAAGTAGTTGCAGTGCATCCATGGACGACCAGCAATTGGCAGGTTGCCAGTCATGTATCTTTCTAAACGAGAGGTGTCTACATCACTAGTATTTATTCGTTGTTCGTTTACCATCCGCATGTGATAAGTAACACAATCTCTATAAAATTCGAAGTTCATAATTGCATGTGCTTTAGAGAGGAAGGTACAACCATTATTAATCAACTGTCTAAGTAAGCGCAATTCCAGGTCAATATGCTGATACAATAGATAAGTGTAAATTAGATATATTGAATAAAGAAAAGAATATATATATGACTATGAATAAATTGTGCTAGACTAACCGCAATATTAATATTTGTTGTTGGGTCCAATACACTTTTCAATACATCTCTTTCATATGAATTGTTGTTCCCAACTTCCTAATATGTACTATACAATATAAATAAACATGCTAGGAAATAAATGATAGGAAATTATAATATTAAAGTTAGTATGATAAAGTTTGAATTTGTTACCCAGATGGATGTTTTGCTATCAAATCTCAGATTATGTGATATTTTTCCATATGGTAATCTTCTAAAGGATAACTCGGAACTAATATCTTTTTGCCCTTACCCTTTTTTCTTTGGGATGAAACTTGTGCTACATTTTGAACGCGTTGAAGTTGTTGAGAAGTTGAGGTATGTTGTGGTTTTGTTGTATCAATCGCATTTTTTACGGAGAGGAATGTTTTCATGGAAGGAAGCTATAGCAGCTTCCATATTTGATTGCCACATTTTATTCAGCATATTGATATTTTCTTCTTTAATATACGATTTCACCGAAGTTAAACTGGTATCTACGTAGTGTTGCATGTAAGATTCCATGGTTTGGTAGAATTCTTGTTGTAAATGTTGTTGTTGGTCAAAGAAATGTTGATGGTAGTCTTGTTGCCGCTTTTGATGTTGTTCAAATAACTCCTTTTGATTTGCGAGAATAGCTTCATAGTGGATTTCTTGTTTCCTACCTACATTATATCTTCCTTACATTTATTCATCAATTGTTACATTGTTAGCATTAATGGAAGCAGATCTTGACCAACTTCAACTGAAGCATATGTTGTTGGAACATCATGACCAATTGGGAAGTATCAGTGTCATCTTCAGCTTCTAGATTGCTTGTGTTTATTATCTATTTCTCTATTTACAATACGATCTAGTATGCTATGGGGATTATCTTAAGGCAATGAAAGAGTTGTGTACCATGACGTCTCCAATTCGTCTTCTGAAGGTTCCAACAATGGAAGTACTTGGATCTGTAATTGTAATTGTAATAAAATACTTAAATGATTTCTGTTGAATTTTTATTCAAAAGTTATAATTGAGTATATAATGTAGGATAAGGAAAAAATATAGTTCAAATTACCTATTGGGTAGTTAAAAACTGTTGCACCATTTGTTCCGATAATATTTTATTTGGTTTCCACTTATGCATTCTTGGGCCTTGTTGTGTTTTATATCTACGTTGTCCAACTTTTCGCCCAATTTGTGAAATGCTTCATATATCTAGTATTGAAAAATGAGTAAACAAATATTAGAAATATAAGATATTTATTTATAAATAAAGTAAGTAAAAATTAAAAATAAAGGAGGAAAGAACCTGAGATGCAAGCGGATATCCATTTAATGAGTATTTACATTCATTTTTGGTTGTTTTCTTGCATTCTCTCTATTCGTTCTAACTGTGAATGTTGCAATGAGTTCAATAAAGTAAAATATGCTTTACGACCCCATGGATAATTAAGGAAATCTTCAAGATGCTCTACCATGTCTAGAGTTCTGTAGTCAATGTTTCTCTCGACATGTTTTAAAATATACTCTACTAACATTACCGGTCCAAGTTTGAATTTATCTTGTTGATGTTCACATAGATGAAATGTTTCAAACAGCATTCGCATAGTGATTCTTTTTGTACCGTTAAAGTATTGGGTTCGAAGCCTATCATTGTTCGAGTTTTGAGGCACATCAATGTCATGACAAAGTATATCGGTAATGAGACAAAATTCTTGCATACCGAAGTGGGCTTAATAATCATCTAATTTTACCCATACTTCATTGTTTTCCCTGAATTGACAAATCTCATTATAAATTCATGAACCAGATTACTGCTAAATTGTCGTTCTTCTTTTCCTCTATGAATAAATCCATATAAAAATTCATAGAAATGAGTGCACATTAAGGTCATCATCATTGACAAGTTGTAAGAAATCTTTAACATGTTGATGATTTGGATATTGACTAATTTTAGCAGAACACCAATGCTCTGGGAGTATTATATATGCCAAAGACATCTGTAGAAGTGAAATAAAATTTAGTTTTTAAAAATGTATAGTTATCATGATCCAAGTTAATCTCACATGTAAAAGATGTAAAGGTATAAGTAATTTCTTACGAAATGTGAGAACAGGAAACTCTTTAAAAAAGAAAGGCGCATAAACTAATGACCACCACATGAATAATTTAAGAAGTTTTAGATTAGGTTATTCGTTTACAAAGTAATAATCCTATTTGGACAAGCTTGTTTTAGCCAATTATAAACTACAAAGTACATGCATCTTGTAATACCAAAACCATTCGAGAAAAACGATTTACAAGTATATATGAAGTTGACATTGTTAGTCAAATAACAAATAACTATAGATGAATTATTGTCTGATGCTTAATTGAAAGTTTTATAAAAAGATTTTTCAATATGAAATTCAAATTTTTTTCAATAGCATAAAGCCTAGCAACAATAGATTCAGCAAACTGAAATGGCTGTTGAAATCTGAAGAGAATGAAAAAAAAAATACATGCAATGACACCATGTCTGTTGTAGCCACCAGTGTCCGCACGGACACCACGGTGTCGTCCATTGCGGACATAGGTGTCCACACCGAGCGGACATCAGTTGGTGTCCGTGTGGTCTACACCGCGTGGACACCAACTGGTGTCCGCTACCGCACACAGGTGTCTGCCTGTGCGTGGACATATGGTGAGCGCCGGGTGTTTGTGAGATTTGGGTATAAAAATCTTACCTTTGTTGAGATGGTGGTGATGAAGAAGAAGAGAATTCTAGAAAGAGATAGGGTTGAAGAGGAAGAGAATTCTAGATCGAGAGATAGTAAAGTTGTGTGGGTGGGTGGAAAAGATAGAATTATATATTTATTATATTAATATAATTCAAAACAATTTTAAATATTCAACACTTTCTTATATAAAAGATAAGTTTTAAAAATATTTATTTAATTAAATTTTTTTTTAATATTAAACACAATTTTTTATTTTTGTTGAGGTTTAGATAAATTTTATGAAATTATAATTGTTTTAGATAGTGGATATTTTAGTTATTATTTAAGTAAACTTATATTATTGCTTAAATATTATATGAAAATAAATTTTTAATTATAATTATATTATATTATTTTAATTAATTAAAAAATAAGTAATTTAGAAAATGTAAAACTAAAATATAATAATTATGATAAAAAAAATGTAGAGCTTGCTCATGAAATATTTTTTATATTTTTATATATCATAAAACGGAAGAGAAATTTAACAGAACAAACTATTTTTACAAAGGGAAATTAGAAAGGCAAAATGCAGAGCACAAGCTCCACATTATATGTAGCAGTGTGGACACTGCTCCACATAATGAGCTCCGCAACAATGTAGAGTTCATGTTTCGCAACAGTGCGGAACAGTGCGCAGACTGCTCCACATAATATGGAGTGCGCTCCGCATCAATGTGGAGTTTGGCCTCCATGTGCTCCGCATTAGTCCTCTCCCCAATATGCGGAGTTTGAGTCATCGCCCTTCCTTTTTTTATATATGTTATATATTTAACAAATGGTAAAATGAATAAATAATTCAAAATAAGTATTTATAATCTTTTTTTACCGAGTAAGCAATAACATTTTATTGCATACACTATACACAAACTCAATGTTTGATATATATATTTTTTGCTTTAACTATTAAAAATATATACACACATATATATATTTTTGTACCTTCAAATATAGTTTATGAACATAAATAAACAACTAAATAGCATTAGATATATAAAAAATGTTACATGTCAAACTTCACTATTATAAAATTGATACATTCACTACACTTTAAATACATCAACTTCTTACGCCCCACAAAAAACCATATCGAGTTCATAATAGTTATGAAATGCTACAACATTTTGTATCATTGAGTAAAAAGTTATTGACGCAAAATAGAGTACACAACTTCTATAAAAGCTACCATTCATGGCTTTCTTTCAAGTTGAGGACATCGCTTCATTGATTATTATTTTTTTTCTAATTTGCCTTAGCAGTTATGACCAGTTCTTCAAAAAGAGTTCTTTTTTGTGGTCAATGGACGGATTTCTTGATTCTATGTGGAAGATTCAGTAACTTGGCTGCACGTCGCGTTTTTATTTTTTCTATGTTCTCCTTTCGTTTGATCTTCAGAAACACTACTATTGCTGATTGCGGTGATGATTTCAAATCGATACTCGGATGGATTGTGGCATTTTACTGTCACTTTTAAATAAAATAAAAGTTCTATTTGGCTTTCTAGTCTCATGATCTTGTTCAATTATGTGATTGGTGTCTGTGAATGAAATATGTATTAATAAAGTAGTATTATTTTTGTTCGAAATTATATTTTAAGATTTGAGAGGTAAAAATTTTACATCTGGAGAATAATTTATTAATACATCAGCATTTGTTTGAAGCAATGTTTCTGCAACATCTCCAATGATGATTGCATCCAATGATGTTGACTTGTCTTCAAGATGAATCAAAGCATCTGCTCTACGAAGAATAAAAAGTTCTAATCAGGAATAATGTGTAAATTAAAATTTTTAGTAATATTTGGACGAAAAATAAAACTTTTAGTAAAGATTTAAATATACTTAAATTACCTTGGAACAAGATTTGCTTGTTCATATTTGCAAAATCTACACTTGTGGGTTTCTCCAAAATCTCCATTAGATGTTTTCTTACAATTACTACAAGTCATGTACCAGAAGGATTGTTTTTTTTTTTTGTGTTAATTTTCTATTGTGCACTTACCCAGTAGAATTTCTCTTAGAGAAAAAATGTATATATAATTAAATACAAAAGGGTGTTACTGTATATAAAACATTTTATTTCATAAAGTAATCTATAATTACTTCTAGATAGGTTCCTAACAAATCAGCAGTTGGTGTAAAACTTTTCTCAATTGGAGGATGAATTTGGATGGGCTAACAGTTACAAATGGTTTATTTCCAATGAGTTTGTCTAGAGTTTCTTTATTAGCTTCCACTATGTAAAAACAATTACATGTTTAGTTTTGTATAGAAGTTACAATAATGTATGTTAAAGAAATATGTATTCTAAATATAATAGAATACCAATTTTTGTACTCTATAACAAAAGTTAATTCAACGTCAATGAAGAAAGTGTTGTTCACTTTGGTAGAAAGTGTAATACCTGCAATGCATGGCGAAGAAGAATATATATATATATATATATATATATATATATATATATATATATATAGCAAAAGAGGGGGGGTCCTGAAAATAGGGTTAGTATTTCAAGGATTTGAAGGCTATTGTAGGAGGCTGTTATATGAAAATTCCTACTCAGTACTCTTCTTAATTGAAATATCTTTTTCTTTTGATAAAATAATATCCCTTTTACTCTTTATTTTTTTTT
>CAIGRL010201470.1:0-10208 GCA_903798325.1 Fraxinus xanthoxyloides | reverse complement strand
ATTTTAACCTTTTAATGTACACATTATGGCAGCCAGTTGGCTTAGGAAAAATTGCAAAGCTGATCAATGCAGGGAAGATAGATTCTTCAGAGTTGATAACTATGAAAACTCTCAAGGCATGTATAAGTTTCTGATATTACTTAATACCTTTCATTCTTCACTCAGCTTTATCTGATACGTTGTCATTACAATAGGATGCAGGGGCAATAGGGAAGCAAATTAGAGATGGAGTTCGACTGATGGGCCGTGGGTCTGAACATATACAATGGCCCATCCATCTTGAGGTAATCCAATTCTTCTGATCAGTTAACGGGTTCATTTTATTATGATTCTCCTTGGTTGAATCTGTTCTTTGCTAATCCGTTTCTATTCGATATACCTATTGATTGGAGGAACAAGCATCTTCATTCACTCTTGGGTGTATTTATCGTATCATGAAATTTCTTGTGATCTGGAATTGCTTATAAAATTATTTTTACAGGTGTCGAGGGTCACCGTCAGGGCTAAAGCAGCAGTCGAAGCTGCTGGTGGGTCCGTAAGGAGGGTGTATTACAACAAACTGGGCTTCCAGGCACTGCTGAAACCCGAGTGGTTTGAGAAGAAGGGCAGGCTGCTTCCTAAAGCAGCAAGGCCTCCACCGAAACAGAAAGATAAAGTAGATAGTATTGGACGGCTGCCTGCCCCTACCAAACCTATTCCTTTGACACCTGAAGAGAAAGAGCCAATGTCTGCTTATGCTACCTGACATTTGCTTAGATGTTGTAGAGCTTGATGATTGCTATACGGACAGATTTTGTTTTTTAATAGTAATTTGAGTTTCAGCCTGTTTCTGTCCTTGATCGAAAATAAAATTTCCTTGTTCTGTTGGATAATTCTCTGCAGTCAAATGTTGCTTAGTCATCATTTTGATTAGTAGTTGCTTTGGCCATCTTTTGTATGGTTTGGTGCAATATGCAAATATAGAGCTCGATGGTTTCCACTTACCGTGCTGCAATTGAACCACATTAAGCTCAGTCAAAAGTACGATTTTTTCTCTCTTGGTACGTACTTTCCTTTCTATGATGCAAATCAAGAATCTGAATTTTGGAGAATTGAGATAACTTAGATGTCTATTTTAAGTTAGCTGACCATTTTAAAATTTCACCCAAGACAATGAACAATGTTGATATTGATTTCGTAATCAAGAATTCATGATAAAACCCTTCACAAACAAAAGTCTCTAAACAAGATCAACAAATACAATTCCACGTCAACCTTATAAAAGGCTTAGATCAAGTCAAATTTCAGCTTGACGAGTTCCGCCGTGATTGAGAAATATCATCATTACTGATTTGACTAGACAATGTCATCACTTCTACCTTGGCCCATCTCATAAGGACAGGTGGCAAGGCCGGTGTAAGCACCCCATGGCCAACCAATCAGAAATAAAAAATGACCAAAATACACGTAGTAATCTCAAACATCATGATGAACTGCTAGATACTAATCTTATTATCTACTTTTGTTAACGCCTAAACTGGATGATACGATACACTTAATAAGAGAAACAATGTAGTTGATGTATGAAGGCAATCTAAACACTATAGACGACGTGACTATGGGGCCAACTTGTCGATCCCCCTCCATGGACCACGCCATCTCATACTATCCACTTTTGTATTCTTACACTTTCCAAAAAAGTCAACAATACAAGTCTTCTATTCCAGATAATGACTATTGATCAAAATTGGCCACGCCATTTTTAATCGTCAAAAAAGAAAATTCGCCTTAAATGGGACAATTTTCAGTAAACAAAAGGAGTGGGTTACGTTTAAGGGACGGGGCATGTAGACGAATACTATGCAGAGGACTTGGAATAATTTAGCTTAACTAATTTCAATGTATACTTTTTAATTGTCTTACCTATTTTATGTTGTGGTTGTTATGTATTTAATGTCCTTTCATTCGCTTGATATGTATTTAATGCCCTTTCATTCGCTTGATTACCAAATATTTGCTTAATAATTGTATAATCTCTCAATATACATTTGAAACCAGTCATTCCACATTCTTGTAGGATATACATATATATAGTTCACAAACCCCATGCAATAGACAGAGAAATGTATTAAGTTAAATCAATCAATTGGGACTAGTTTGACAATCATGAGAGCTAATTGGCTAAAATAGTAAAAACGTGTCTATAATAGGACGCTAAGTTGTTTGTCGAGAAATAAATTGGACGACGGTTAAGCAGAATCATAAATTACAACATGACAATCAAATATTGGGTCAGCGTTATCTTCAAATTAGAAGAACCGCTTTTAAAAAATTAATCAAACGGATCTAAAAGCAACTTTTGATCTCAAAAGTTTCTTTCGACTTTTAAAATGCCATGCCATATGGGCCTTAATGTTGTTAATTTGAATGTAAGAGAACCAACTGGTTTGACAGAAAGGAAGTTGATGGCCCACGTACAGCAATGCTTCATGCATTACAAAATAGTGAATAAAGCAAACGCTTTCTCCATAGTTCCTTTGTTCAAATTCTTCCAGCTTGAAACTTTCGGCTGCTATTTGATACAGAAAATAAAGCACACAAGTTCCCTACTCTACTAGCATGCTTTGAACAATGGATTGTATGGTATTTGAAAGGATAAAGAAAAAGAATATAAAATATAAAATATAAAAATGTGTTATTTTTTTCCTCTAAAGCTAAATAAATAAATAACATAATTTTGATCCATATAAGTTCACATGCAACCCCAAATTTATTGGGAAAAAGGTACAGTTTGTTGTTTGACTTTGATCCATACTGGATTAGGGGGAGAAAAAGTGAAGCTCAAGCTGTAGAGAGTGCACTGCACAATGATTTGTATGCATTGACACAGAGCTTGAATTTCTCTTCTGCAACTGCCTGCCAAAACTAAAACATTTATCAAAAACTCCAAAATTATATTAACAACTCCCATCAGAATACGTAATTTGGGAAAAGTTTGGTATGCACAGTACTGGAACAGGGCTTTTTCTAGTTTAATACTGTTCGGTAGCATTCAATGCACCATGCCGAAAATGCTAGAACAGTTTCTAATTAAAAAAAAGGAAATATAATAGTTATCGTCGTATTTCTTAAAAATAATCTAATCCATTCTGAAGACATCTAAGCCCACCCTTTGACCTTAAACCAGATTCAGTCAGCATCATTAGGCAATCAAATTTTTACAAGTGTTATTTAACAATGTATCGATACCTGTATCCATAAGATACTAAGCACGTGTTTGGTACCCGGTATTAAAATACGATCAAATAGTCTAGTAGACAAGATTTTAGCTTCTTTTTCTTCCTTGATATTGTCGGCGCCGTCCCATCCACCTTACCAAACACGCCATAATACTCAATATGCTAATACTAAACAAGTAAATATCACGATCAATAATGTTTACTGGGCCAAATATGAACCTAAAGATTAGTGATGCAAATGTTTGTCATAGTATATTTATGACATTAATATTCTCGTGACAAGAGAAACATATAAGTAATTGATAAAAGATAATGAAACTCACCTGTGAAGGACCTTGGTGCTTATCTGGATGCCACTTCAAAGCTGACGAGCGAAAGCTACATGAAAGAAAATTTCATTGATTCTTATCAAATTAGACATTTACCTAGCATGCATCACTGGAACATGTTTGCCTAAGCCTAAAAAGTTCACTTATGAGTAAATGAGTAAGTTTTAAATTAAGTAATTTTTTTATTCGGTCTAAATTGGAGCTAAAGCTACTTATTTTAACAGTGGTACAAGAGTTACTTTCAAAATAAGTAACCTTTTTTTACTTCCAAGAAACATAAACCATTTTCAGGCAAGCTCAAAGATTTACTTATAGCTAGTTTTCAAGATTACTATACAAAACACAGCAATGAGAATACTCACGCAGTCTTGATGTCCTCAATCTTCAAAGGACCAGCTGGGGGTAAACCAAGAGTTATCCTATCTGAATATGTTCCTACGATGGTAGACTTGTAATTGAATTCGGTCCCACTTTTAGTATTGTGTTCTTCGTATGTTCTGTTATTCCAGCTAAAATTTTCCCTCCAGTCAGATCCCATTTCCCAAGGTTTAAAGGTCCAAGTGAAGCATCTTTTCCCCAAAGTTGCCTGAAATATTCTCTCAGGGTGTGCCTCAAAATCTTCGAACATATTATCCCTATGAAGCTTACCTGAAAATTTGCACGAAGAGGAAAACAATTTACCATCTCAAATTCAACTAAGCTCAATATCTCATATTTATAAAGGAGTAAATTCGAAGCTTTCCAACTTATTATAAAAGTTCAACCCTGCAAATTGTAAACCATCTTTCTGACCCCTTTGAAATGCCCCAATCATAATAAGCACAAACGAGTTCCTTCAAAAGAATAAGAACTTAGAGTAAAGTACACGGGTTTTTCATCAATAAATAGAATGAAATAACTGGAAGTGATTACACATAGACATGCATATCGTCCATTATAATTATACACTTGACCAGTTCTCCAATGGAACTACTTAAACCCAAGAAGTAAATGCTATGGAATAGCAATTATAAAACCAAATTGCTATTTCTGGAAACAGGGCATATTTTGTGGACGTTCAAATAGGAAATAAGGTAATTCACTTGTGAACAGAGTAAATAATTTCTAATAGCTTTGAATCCTCTGATTTCCTTACTTCATAGAATTTAGATGCTGAATGAAGTTCTGTTATCACTAACTAACAGTTGTTTGCCTAAGTTCACTCTCTTGTCCTTTGGCTCCTAATAGTAGTTCTCCTTAGCAGCCTATTATCATGATTTATACAGACAAATTATTCTTAATTTGCGTTCACTTTTTACTGGTGCATTAATTTCGTCAAACATCAGTCTACATTAACGTCATATAAAAATTCGTTATATATCGGTGAACTAAGCACACACAGGCTAAATAGGCTTACCTGGGCTTAAAATGTTCTTTCAATCCTCACAATCAGATACTAAAACGCATCAAGGGTTTTGGACTTGTACCAAAATTAGCATAGCCCACATATTGTTACATGATTCTTACTAGGGTTGACATGACTTTTTACATACTTTGTAGGCTCAAGATTTTGGCAATGACTACTTTGATGGTTGAGGTTGATGGTTTCAAGAAGAAACTGTCTTATGACAATTCCTAAGGCCCAAGAAATGCTATAGAGATTTTCCAAAAGAGAGCATCCTTTATCGCTTTATATGGCTTTTCAAGTTAGCAAGAGAACTTAGGATTCTCCTAAAATGATGTTTAAGGGTAAAATCGATCTGATCCTTCTAAAATGACAAAAGTTTTCTCCAGCAGTGAGACTGATACAATGCTAAGACATGTATAAAAATCGAACGTGTAATGCGAATGATCCAAACAGAGAGTTTTGCCGCAGGTCCTCCAGAAAAATAGTTTAAATTTAATGTGAATAACTAGAATAATAAAAGATAACAACGCCAATTTGAACAGGTCAAGAAAGTAGTTAGCAAAAATATGAACTAACGCTTTATCTTCTTGTGGAAAGCTCTCCTAGCTTGACGAGCAGGCTTTATTCGAGATTTCTTGTCAAATTGATCTTCACAATGAGCTTCTATTTTTTGAAATGCTTCCTAAAGTACAATGAATTGAAAATATTCAACACAATCAGAATATCCATATGAATTAAATAAATCCTAAACTGACCAGAAAAAAATGCATATTGAAGGTAAATAGTGAATTGGCTAGAGTTATTGATATCCATTTGAATTTTGAAAGAGGAAAAATACAAAATCTGTTGAGATTTAAATATTCCGACCAGAATCTGCATGACAAAATCCTTATTTGAATTTTCAACAATGCTCACCATTCTTCAACATAAATCAAAATCCATATACCGTGATCCTACATATATGTTACATCAATCATACAAAAGATGAACAATACGTATGCAAAAATACCCCAAAACACAAAATAAGTCTGACTATCTTTCGAGAGAGACTAAATATGTTCATCCATTAGACATAAGCCTAAGTTCAATAAAACTGCAAATGAGGAACATTCCATCATCGACTTCTTTCCATGTAACTCAACTAACCTTATTCTAAGTAGGGAACTATATGTTTGTGCACGTACTTTCCTTGTCAAAGGAAAATTTAGCGTAGAGAAAAAGTTTTTTGAAGGTGCACTTAATGTTCAAATACACCAAAGGCGAAGAGAGATAATTGTTTTCGGACGGAAAGCACGTGCAAGAATACAACCGGTATTACATGAAATGAGAAAACCTTGATTGTGAGCAAAATCTCATCTCATCCTTCCAGCCCTTATAGGTAACATGGACCTGTCCACGCACATGCATGAATGACAGTACATACATGTGCATAGGAATACATACAAACAGATATTCATGCAAGGTATTAGAAAACTGTTATAAATTACAATAAACATACTACATATAAGAAAATAAGCGTTAGAAAAGCATACCAATCCTGTTTTAAAATGTAAAAGATAGACTGATGGTATACCTCTGCTGTTGATCTGGAACAACCCCCATGGAAGATAAGATTTTTAAGAGCTTTCTTTGCATCGGCACGCTTTTTTCGTACTGCGTATCTTATATAATTCTGAATCAAAATCTTCCAATGTCAGAGAAGTTTAAGTAATAAATCTAACATGGGAAAAAACAAACTAATTCACATATTATTGATTCTTAAAACATATAAATATACTGAACAAAAGCCAGTTCACTAAATTAGAACTCCAAATTTACATATCACGAGAGACCCAAAAAAGGTTGATCGTCACAAGATATGATGCGAAATCAGTAGTACTAATATATTATGTCAGCGCCTGAAAACAAAGAAGCAAATTTCTGGTTATGTTAACATGCTTCATGTGCTAATCCTATCATGTAAAGACGTGTACAGAAGCTGCAAAAGATAGGATGACATCGGAAGCACTGACAGCCTACTTTGCTTTTTTCTTTTTCATAATCCTAAACTCAATTATTAAAGTTCACCAATATCTAAGGTACTAAAAGTAAATAAGACCTGAGATGGCTTGTTCGCCTTTGATGGCTGTTGACCGCTTACATCCTGCATAGGTACTTTAATTGTTAAACTTCACATCTAGAGAGAAAAAATAATGCCTATTTCTGACCTACAAAAGGAATGAGTAAAAAATAACTCTCACACACAAACAGAAAATAGCCAGCAATTGGCGAGTGGGGCGTATAAAAAAGAAAACATCAGCAGAGACCACTGCCCTCTTCTTTATTTACATTCTCTGAATGAAAGTCAGCTGATTGCACCAAACGGACAAAATAGAGAAGAGATGTTGGATTCCAACAGATTCCATCCCAAAGCACTTCCAAAGCAGCATTACAGACACAATTAAGTAACAATTACGATGACAGTTGTCAGTCAAAGGAAATCCAACATCAATAGCTCTCTCTCTCTCTCTCTACATAACAAAAATTTATTTTTTCTCCCTTTTTACAACAACAAGATCTTCCTACATCAGATTATAAAAACTGGCAATATGCAATAATACATGATACATCAGAGAATCTAGTTTCTAAATTTATAAAGGTCAGATAATCCATTAGTGGTCTGGGACATATCCAAAGGCAGCTATAGTATAGCCAAAGGAAAATTTAGAGCACTAAAATGACAAGAAATCCTCCATGTTTATTTCTCTTTCTTTCCTAAGAATGCCAATCCTGCACATGCAACCTTTAAGAATCTATAGAACACTTTTAATATGAAATGGACTAATGTAAACTAAATGCAATGACCAATTTTTTGACAATAAAATTCCATGAACTGTGTATTTAAGATGACAAAGTAGAACTAACTACAACTTCCATTTGACCTCTTTCGAGGGGATCAAGTGCAAAAAATCAAGAGCATGTTGAATCTCAATTTTCTCACCCGTGAAACCTCATTCTACCTCTTAAAATTACTTTACACCTTTGTGAATGCAAAATCTCATGAAGCATTAATCTATGACTGTGAGGTCATAACAATTAGCATTCTCACACCTCCCAAAAGTTACTCCCCCTAATGAACGT
Source organism: Fraxinus xanthoxyloides (assembly GCA_903798325.1). Taxonomy (NCBI): domain Eukaryota; kingdom Viridiplantae; phylum Streptophyta; class Magnoliopsida; order Lamiales; family Oleaceae; genus Fraxinus; species Fraxinus xanthoxyloides. Next base: position 2,154 of record CAIGRL010201470.1, on the reverse strand, counting down.
AGTACTTTGTCTTCAACAATATTTAGTTCTCACAAAGTCGGCTAGCACTTACCAATTGTTCTTCTGACAATTTTTTTTTAACAGCATTATGGTACAGTACTATGCGATAGTACTTTGTCTCATAACATTTAGTCATCAAAGGTCAAACTAACCCCAGCTCACTGTCAAATCCCAAGTTAGATTTCTAGTCTTTGTAACATAGTTGAACACTAAGCAGTAGGCTTGAAAAAAATTAAATTAATGTAGGAAGGTATCAACTATCAAATACGCAGGCAATGCTGCAATGGTCCACTTAGCCCAAATATATCTGATTTGAATGAGTCAAACATAACTATCAGATATCCAAGGCGAAGTGTGTTACAAACTCCTCCACATAATACGTAACCAATCCCTTACCCAGTCCACATGCCGTAGCTCAACTAAGTAAAAGTGCCATGATGCTGGCTATATATCTGTCACACCAAAATCTGCGGTCTGGACCAACATGATCACCATCAAAATGCACCAAGTGAATCGCCAAAGAGACTTAAAACAAAAGGCTCTCGAGTCGTTTCTCACTTATTTTCCCAAATATATGGTCTTTTTACAACAAATGAACAAGATCATATTGTGAAATTCAATCTACCAAGCTAAGTGTCAACATCCAAATCTACAACAAACCCAGCAAAAATAACCTGTCTTCAAAACAAAAGCAAAAAATTTCCCAGAATTCAATAAAAATAAATAGATACTTTAACTAACATGGTAAGGAATATCGAAGAACAGAAAAAAGCAAACATATTTTATCGAAATAATGTAACAAGAATAAAATTGCTGTCTTCAAAAATTGTAAAAGAGTAATTTCGAGAAACGGGCACAAATCTTACTGAGTTCCCCTTGTTCTTCCATTTCTCAAATGAAACATCAGTAGAATGGAAATTAGCCAAATGGGCTGTTGATGATGTAGCGATCCATGTTGATTGAATAATTGTGTTCTTCAAAGTAAAAGCGTTTCGCCATCGGGGTATTACTTGCATTATATATCGAAGAGTAGCGAAAAAAAATTAAAAAAACCTAAACGACGATTTGCATATAAAAATCAAAAGGGATATGTGCCTGTGTATGTATCAGTGTGTGTTTCTCTGAGGATTTTCGGGTAGCTTTTCGCGAAAGTAAGCACAGTCTCTAAGCAAAGGTATTGACGCACAGTCGACGTTTAACCTTAAACGGGTCATGTGGGCGAGGGCGTGTTCAACTCAACCGGGTTTTTGTTGCTTAACGGGTTGGGAAAAAAAGAGAACCAGACCAGTAGCCGATCCGGAGAAGGAGCAGTATCTTGACAGTGTTTGATATAGATTAAAATTAGATTTTTTTAGTAAATTGTGATAGAAGTTTTTGAATTGTATGGTTGAAAAGGTGTAGAATGTATAAAAGATGTAGTTAATATTGATTGTTAGATTTTGATTTAAATTAAAATCGAATTTTAATCCGGACCAAATATGCTCCTAATGTATTTGTACCCGAAAATTTGAAGGACGATTCAAGAATTGTAGCATAGGGGCGCTTGGTTTAATAGGTAGGGTTTCATATTGTGCCTCGTTTGGACATATTTGATTATATTTTATTTTATATTTACACCCCATTTGGTGCGCATTTTCATTTCTTTTGAAGAAAAAATATGATCATTAGTTGTCAAATTTGGGTCCCACATGTGAGATGAAGGCTTCAATATAAATAAATCTTTGTTTGTATTTTTTGCATTCCAATCTTTTAATTATATGAGTGTTTTCATCTTTTTTTGCTTTGAAATTTAAAGGTCATTATCTAATTGAAATAATACTCTTGTTTTCCATTGAATGAAAAAAAAAAATAATAAAAAATAAACCATATCCCATCCTCTCCATTTCCTATTTATCAAGGAAGAAGAAGAAGAGAAAGAGGAGGAGGAAAGAATCATGTCGCTATAATAAAATAAGGAAGACTAACTTATAAATTTTAAAAGGCTGGAGGTTAACTTGTTTCTCAAGCAATAAATTAGGAACCGATAGTTAATAAATATAGACCCTTTTTTCCCCCTTTCTTGAAGGAAAAACAAGAAGAATGTTGGGTGCACCGAATGTGGTTCACAAAGGCTTTGCTAGAGATGCCAATGCCCATACTCGCCGGCCAACGAGC
>CAIGRL010201461.1:0-30941 GCA_903798325.1 Fraxinus xanthoxyloides | reverse complement strand
GACGTAACCGGACAGGTTGATCCCCTTCGAGGGCGTTGCATTTACTGGGATAATTTAAATTATCAAAATCTAACATTCACGATATAATTCACGATAATTTAACATATTTAATACACTAACATTACATTCAAAATAACTCAACCCATACATCGCAGGGGCACAAAACTAGTCCTAGAAAACATGTAGATGAAAGTTTAAGAATCATTACTGGATTGTATTTAGTGCTATTATATCAATTAATCAATTATAGTGGAATCTACAATACGGTCAGAATCTAAGGCCCATTTAATAATTCGGAGCCCAATTTTCCTTTTAAAATTGGGATAACATCAAAATTACCCTAATGTTCTCCAGGAAGCTTGAAAATGCCCATCTACAACATTTTCAGTAATACTCCTTTTCATTAAAACTACTGTTTTGAAAATCAACTTGAGCATTCACCTGGAAAAAATGAAGACGATCTAAGTGAAATGGTCGAACCAAAAATTAAAATAATTAAATAAAAAAACTCATAATATTGATATATCCTATTAAAAATTTATATTAATGAAGAAGTTATTTTAATATTCGTTAATTTTTCAATATTCATTTAACATCAAATTATACTAATCATTTGTTTGATCCCCATTTTTTTTTTTTTAGAAAACTCATTTTTAACTACTTACATTTTTAAATAAAATAATGTTATATGTAAACTCAAAACGCTTCCCTATTTTTTTTTTTATTAGCCCAACCCGTAATCCGGTCCTGGATCCGTTCCTGATTCGATCCTAGTAAAAAACAACTCAAACACCATCAATCAATTTTCTACCATTGTCATTGCCACGATCAAAATCAAGTCTTTAAACACTATCACAACAATACCGCCCTCAACATGAAAGTAACACATGTATTACTTGTTGGTAACACACGTATTACCTCTACCATAACTCAACATATCCTAACAAAGAACAACCCAAACATCGCCAATCGGTACCTTTCACAACCATCATCGCCACCACGTTGTGGGGTAAAAATTGATAGATTAAAAAAGATAGTACTTTTCAATCTCTAAAAGAAAATGAGAATTGTTTCATTATTAATAGTTTTAATTGTTACCTTGTCTTTTCTATACGGTCTATCATCCATTTTTGTCGACAATTTAAATCCTTCATATGTGCCATTCATATCTCCAAAGGTAAAATTGTTCATTTCTTTTTACTTATTTATTCTGTATGGGGTTGTTAATACCATATTTTCTTATAAGTATATCACATTTTAATTGCTTTAAAGGCGTTGGTCTTTATTTCTAGTCATACTCGTGTCTTCAGATTTTGTCATTACATTTTCATTTTTAAATTTTCATTAATTAGCACATTTTGTCCTTAATGACAATGTGTTCAAAAAATCCGAGGAATAAAAAGACATATTTGTCTCTCGTATCTTTAAATAAGGATAAAAAAAAAATACAAAACTGATATTAAATATATATCTCTTACTTTAGAGCGCACTAACAAAATTTTTTAGGCAAAATTCGCCATAAGTGACAATATGTACTAATCATGGAAGATTAATAAAAAGAAGGAAAAATTGCAACCACGGTACCAACCTTCCAAATTTTTGTAGACTTTACTCAAATTTTTGTTTTGTACCACCCATGGTATCAAACCTTTAAAAAGCTCGCATCTGGAGTCCAAATTGATAGAAACCTTAGTTTGATCGTTAGTTGATCAAGAATAGTAGATTTGATCAATTTTGACAAAATTAAAAGGGGCAAAATAGTAATTATACAATTTTCTCATTAAACAAATAAAAAAACTGGCGGCACCTCTCTTCCCAGAAAATAGAGACGACAGACAAATATCTTCCCATGCAACAGTGCCAGCATACTATCAGGACTACCACCGCCTCAGTGCCGGCACCACCACCCCATATCTACTTTCCCAATCCCACTCTCACCAATTTCCCCCAAAATGCCACCACCACAATCAAACCAAAATAAACCCACCCAAATCCAGTGAGATCGAATCAAAATTGGTGAATCAAAAGACTTCACTGTCGAATCAAAAGTCGTCCATTTGGGTTCACTAAAAATGGTCATTTTGCTTATATATTTATTGATTTTTTATTCTTATGATAATGAAATCGAATTGATTTGTTTATTGTTGTTGTGGATTGATTGATGAAGGGTGCGCCTGAGAAATGTAGAGGCAAAGATTTCGAACAATCAGCATATGTTTCTAAACGGATTGATAGATTATGCGTAGGTGTTGATTGTCGTGGTTGTGAATTAGAATTTGTAGAGGTTTCTAAGCTTGATCGGTGATTTAGTGGTGAACTGGGTTCGAGAGGTGAAAAAGGAGATGGTGTTGTCGTCAGTCCACCGATCAACGGAGGTACAAGATGGCTGGTGATCTGGTGGTGAGTCGGCGACGGGATGAAGGTTTAACAAGGAGATGGTGGCTGAGTCTCAAACTTTTTGTTTGGGACGGGGTGGGGGCGAATAGTATGCTCAAAATATTACGATCCATCACTGAAAAAGGTGAGAAAAAGCTTACTGAATGCTCAAAACATTTTCATTATTGGTGGCTGTTAAGGGATTGTTGAGCATTTTCATTGTTGGTAGCTCAAAACATTTTCATTGTTGGTGGCTGTGGGAGGTGCAACGGCATGTTGCTGGCTGTCGATAGCGTTTTGGTGGTTGGTGGATTCTGATGGCTGCACAGGCCAGGTGGGGTGGGGTGAAGAAGAAGATGAACAATATTATTTTCTTTTAATTATTACTTCAATTATTTTATGGGGATAAATAGGAAAGTTACTATTTGCCCTTTTAAAATTTGATCAAATCTACTATTCTTGGTCAACTAACGATTTCCGTTAATTTAGACTCTAGATGCAAGTTTTTTAAAGGTTTGTTACCGCGGGTGGTACAAAACAAAGGTTTGGACAAAGTCTGTAAAAATCTGAAAGGTTTGGTACCGTGATTGTAATTTTCCCTAAAAAGAATGTGATAGAAAAAGTTAGTGATATAAATACGATAATAAGTAGCAGTTTGTGATTTTTATTGTAAGTTAGCCCATGTTTGGATCAAAATGCATTTTGGGATAACATTTTATTAGATAATGTATAGTTACAAAATAAAGAAAGATTTTGGATTGCGAGAAAAATTATTTTGCGAGAGATGTGTGTTTAAAAATGAATTTTGTAATGAGTTTTTGAAAAAATGAAGGCCAAACATGGACTTTATCCTATCAATTATAGTGGAATCTACAATACGGTTAGAATCTAAGGCCCATTTAATAATGTGAAGCCCAACTTTCCTTTTTAACTAGGGATAACATCAAAGGGAAAAATTCATGGATCATGTTTTAAGTTTCACCAATACAAAAATCAGCTATTTAGCTAATTGATTAAAAATATTCACTATTTAAATATAATAAATTCATAATTACACAATTAATGGTCACATGTACATAATTGTATGTCACAATTTATTTATTAATCGCATATTGTCAATAATTGGTCACAAATCATTTCGAAATCACTAATCAAAAATTTTATATCACAATTTGTATATAGATCACACATTTTCAAATTTGCTGGTCACAAATTATTTTTAGTCACAAATTATCGAATTTTAAGGTCATAGTTTACTAGTTAATCATGGTGAACCAAATATTTAGTCACATACACCATACACCCGTCCTTCGATCCTAATCCACAACCAATACTTGCTCACAAATCGACCAAATAGTTGGTCACAGATACTCTTAGTCATATCCTTGTCATCGTTGCTACCTCCGTCGCCGCAACCATCCACCAATAATAACACAAACAACGATCAGCACCCAAATCACCACACATCCACCAACACACAGCCACATGCCAACAACAGATCAGCCGCCTCTCCGATTCCCTCAACTCCGATTCGCCACACACCCACAACAACCATACATACATCAGCCACACACACCTATCAGCCACCAATAACAACCACAGATCTGACGCCTTTCCAATTCCCTCATCTCCAATCCGACACACACTTACAACAGCTACCACAAAGTCGCGACGCCAACCCACATACCCATAACAGCGTCGCGACGCTGCTGTTAACGGCAACACCGCATCAACGCTGCTAGGGATGAGGAGGGAAAAGGGAGGAAAAACAGTGATGGAGAGACTGACGGTGGCGGTGGAGGCGACGGAGAGACATGGTAAGAGAGTTGAGAGAAATAGATTAGTTTAGGGTTTGGATAGATTCAGGGTTTGATATGTAGAACAAAATACCTGATTTTTGAATAAATAAACTTTAGACCTGATTTTTAAAAACCAATCTTTAAACACCTGATTTCATGTAATTACCACAACATCAAAATTACCCTAATTTTCTCCAGAAAGCTAAAAAAATACCCGTTTACAACATTTTCAGTAATACTCAATTTTATTAAAACTACTGTTTGAAAATCAACTTGATCATTAATCTTGAAAAAAGAAGATGATCTAAGTGAAATGGCCGAACCAAAAATTAAAATAATTAAATAAAAGAATCATAATTTTGATAGATCCTATTAAAAATTTATATTAATGAAGAAGTTATTTTTATATTCGTTAATTTTTCAATACTCATTTAACATCAAATTAAACTAAGCATTTGTTTGAACCCCATTTTTTAAAAACTTATTTTTAACTACGCACATTTTTAAATAAAATAAATTTACATCTAAACTCAAAACATTTTCATACTTTTTAACTACGCATTCTTTAAAAAATTGCTATTACAAAATTTGTTTTCAATATAAATGGAGTAATGCCCTTTGTACAAGGTATTACTTTCACAGAGGCCTTACATGCCCCTCACAAAGGGGTGGGTCCCACAAGTATATTTTTTTTTAAAGGATGGGGCCATCCTTTGGTGAAGGCCCATCCTTTGCGAGTGGCATGTAAGGCCACAGGGCATTACTCATATAAATGGGGTTGAACAAACCCTATATGAACTCAAATCCCAATATCACCATCAATATTAAGGTAACACGTGTTACTTGTAAGATAACACACTAGTTTCGTCATTATAATTCGACCCTAGCAAATAAACAACTCAAACACCATCAATCAATTTTCTACCACTGTCGTTTCGACGATCGAAATCAAGTATTTAAACATTATCACAAGTCAACATGTCACAAGATGGCATTGATAATTATCCACGTGGGCAGTTGGGGTGAGGACTACCCGAGATATGCTTCACGTCTATCCTCGTACGATTGTTAACCTCATGAGGTCGTCTACGTTCACATAGGCCGTCTACCACTGTAAGACTATCGATCGCTATGAGGCCCTCGACCCCCATGAAATCCTCTATGTCCACACATACCGTCTACCACTATGGGTCCAACACCACACTCAATCACATAAATGACAATGTGCGAGACAGGAACCGCCCAACGGTAAACGTGGGTACATCCAACCACTTGAGAAGTGGGTGTCATTCTACCAGAACGTAGGGGAAGTGGGGAGGCTTACGTGGGACACGTGGTACCAATAGCCGCCAAACGCACGCATCGCAACATGTGCCTATAAATACCTCAAATGTGAGAACGGTTTGTCTTCTTGAAACCCAAACTACTTGAATTCACATTATACTATCTTTCCATTCTTAAAAACTAATTACTGATTCTCACGCTGGAGTTACAACGGGGGAGAAATCCCCAACCTCATTTTGCAAGTAGCAACCACTGACTGGAGTAGCCGGACCACCGCACTTGGTAAAGTAAAAATGGAGGACAATCTCGCAACAACTTCGTTGGCGCCGTCTGTGGAAAATACCACTGAACAAAAACGTTATGTCAAGGAAATAGACTAGGAGTAAAACACATATGGTCGAGAATACGGTGGAGACGGAGTCGAAGTCTGTCACAAGGGGTCACGTCCCGCCACCGCTATTGCAGTACGTAATCCAGAGCCAATTTAATGCCTTGGAAACACAATTGGCAGCCATGATGACCCTCTTGACGGATGCCGTACGTGAGCAACCACCCCAGGTGGCTCAAACGGTTACCTCGCCTATTACTCAGCTAACAAAAGAAGACATTGGGGCTTCAGGATTTGTGTTTCCATAGATTCCCCAACCCATGACAGATTTGGAAAATAAGATAGAAGAGATGATGATCCGAAGATAGATGATGCATTGACCAAGAAGAAGGACGAGCGTAGTCAAATGGTTCTGAAGGAGGATCATTTCGCTATTGAAATTATGGTCGTATATTTATTGAAAGGCTTTAAACAGCCAATGATAGAAGCATATGACAGAATGATCGTTGGCTTAATGAAGTTCTATGCAGCCCCAGACGCAGTGATGTGTAGATCATTTCCCCCAACACTCAAGAGGGAGGCCAAGATTGGGTGGCCACACTGACACCTAAATCAATAAAGACTTTTGATGAACTTTTCAAGAGTTTCGTGGCATACTTTATGAGTAGCAAGAGGAAAAGAAAGACGACCATTGGATTGATGCATGTGGTATAAGAAAGGTGAATCTCTGTAGGAGTATTTAGCTAGGTTCAGCCAGACAACTCTTGGTATTAGGGACCTTCAAGTGTCTGCAGTAGTGATAGTGTTAATGAATGGGACGCGAAATCAGGCCTTCAAGGTGTCACTTTCCAAAAATCTCTGGAGTTAATGTATGACCCGTTGAAGAAGGGTGACAAGTATGTTGACGCAGAGGAAGCAGAGAAGGTAACGAAGAATCTTAGAGAGGGATGAGAGACTAGAAGCCATAAGCAAAAGTTAGCTGATATACGAAATCCTATTGACAAGGGCAAGATGAGGAATGAGCTCGTAAGCAGGGGGTACCTTCAGGATCGGTAGGTCAGGCAGAGAAGGGAGGAGGTTAAAGCCTTCACCCCTTTGAATACTCCGCGGGACAATAGATTGATGAAAATTCGAGACATGAAAGAACTCGAATGGCCAGGTTGAGGCAGCATTAGCAAGCAAGATAGATAAGAGCAAGTATTGTCATTTCCATAAGGTCCATGGACTCGAAATCGAAGAGTGTATACATTTGAAGGTGGAAATTGAGCGCCCCTTGAAGCAGGACTTTTTGACTAAGTATGTCGGAATGATCGAGGCAAGTAGAAGGTTGAAGATCGACTGCCCCTAGGGCTGATGTTATAAATGTGATTGTTAGAGGAATCGCAACGGAGAGACTAGAATTCCGTTATAAAGAGCTATGCACGTACATCAACGATCTGTTACATCCAGAAAAAAGGCTAGAATTGATCAAATCCTCAATTTTGGTGAATAAGATTTAATAGGCGTGGCAATCCCCCATGATTATGCCTTGGTAATAGTTGATGACATAGCGAACTATGATGTCAGAAGGGTATTGGTCGATGGCGAGAGTATAGCCAATGTCCTCACTTGGGAAGCACTTGAAGGATTAAAATTTGCTTCCGAAAGGTTGAAAGCAGTGTCCACCCCCCTCCTAGGATTTAAAGGGGCTACTATAATACCAAAAGGAGTCGTAGAGCTACCGTGACGTTGGGTACCTACCTTGCAAGTGTGGTGATCATAACAAACTTTTTGGTTGTCAAGACCCCCATGGCTATAATGCAATCTATGATTGACCTCTACTGAATACTGCGGGGACTATTCCCTCTACTTATCACCATATGATGAAATTCCCAACCAGTCCAGTTGTGGGATGTGTGAGGGGCTACCAACAATCCTCGAAAAAGTATTTCGTGGACAGTATACGGACGAAAGGATTACCACCAGTGATGATGTTGGACCTTAAGCTTCCAGGGGGCGAATTTAGCCCCTCGACACTACAAAAAAAATTCTAGTGGTTGGAGGGAATGAGTTTAGTATGGGGGTAGGATTGGACCAAGGTTGGTCGACCCTAAATACCCGTCGATCGGCCTATCCGAAGATGGGACGATTAACTTTCGTGTCCCCTCATTTTCACTCTCACCGGAAGATGAAGAAACAAAGGTTCTATACATGATAAAAATACGAGATAAAGGAGGAAGAGGAGATGAGGTTACCTTGAAAGAGGAGGAGGAAGTTGAAGATTTTGACAAAAGAGAGTAGTGAGTTAATGAGAGCCTCCCATAACTCTTTAAATAGTGGTTAAAAATTTGAATTTTTTGGAGGGAAAGTTTCCCTCAAAATTGAAAACCAATTGTGGAGTGCCACTTGTACAGGTTTTGTTTGTGTATGTCTCTACGTATTCAATCGTCCCCTATAAATTAAATGACAACATGTATATTAATTAAAAAAAGAAAGAAAGAAAGAAGCGTGTTAATTAGTCAGCTTGAAAAGACTACCTCTTATCAATAGATATTAACAAGAGGCATAGGGGCTAGTGATACAAGATAGCATTGATAATTATCCACGTGGGTAGTTGGGGCTAGGACTACCCGAGATACGCTTCACGCCTACCCCCGTATGGTCGTCGATCCCATGAGGTCCTCTAAATTCACATAGACCGTCCACTACTATAAGACAATTGACTGCTATGAGGTCGTCGACCCCCCTTGAAACCCTCTATGTCCAAATAGGCCGTCTATCACTGTGGTCCAATGCCACACTCAATCACAAAAATGACAATGTGCCTGACACGAACCGTCCACCGGCAAACGTGGGTACAACCAACTACTTGAAGAGTGGGGGTCATTCGACCAGAACGTGGTACCAGCAACCGCCAAACGCACACGTAGCAACATGTGCCTATAAATACCTCCAAGGTAAGAAATGTTTGTTTTCTTGAAACCCAAGCTGCTTAAATTCGCATTATACTATCTCTCACTCTTGAAAATCGATTACTGATTCTCGCGCCGAGGTACAACGGGAGAGAAAGCTTCAACCCCATTTTGCAAGTAGCAACCGCTGACTGGAGTAGCCGGACCACCACACTCGGTAAGGTAAACACGAAGGACAATCTCACAATAATTTCAAAACATATCCTAACAAGAACAACTCAAACATCGCCAATCGGCACCTTTCACAACCATCATTGCCGCCACGCTGTAGGGTACAAATTGAAAGAGTAAAAAAGATGGTATTTTTCGATCTCTAGAAGAAAATGAGAATTGCTTCATTGTTAATAATTTTAATTGTTTATCATCCATTTATGTCGACAATTTAAATCTTTCATATGTGCCATTCATTTCTCCAAAGGTAAAATTCTTCATTTCTTTTTACTTATTTATTCGGTATAGGGTGGTTAATACCATATTTTCTTATAAGTATTTAATTGCTTTAAAGGCGTTGGTCTTAATTTGTAGTCATACTCGTGTCTTCAGATTTTGTCATTACATTCTTTTCCTTTCAACTTTTCATTAATTAGCACATATTGTCCTTAATGACAATGTGTTCAAAAATTCTGTTACAATGAATAAAAAGACATTTATCAAATAAGGATAAAAAAAATTTACAAATGTGAGATTAAATATATATCTCTTACTTTAGAGCACGCTAACAAAAGTTTGTTGCCATTAGTGACAATATGTACTAATCATAGAAGATTAATAAAAAGAATGTGATGGAAAAAGTTAGTAATATAATACGATAATAAGTAACAGTTTGTGATTTTGATTGTAAGTTAGCTCCATGTTTGAGCCCTTTTTTTGGCTCAAAATGTATTTTGGAATAACATTTTATTAGGGAACTAGTGGGCTAAACGTTCGTTGCACGTTAATTGGATAATGTGAAAAATAAGTGTGTGACGACTACTGCACGTTAATTAGACCATATAAAAAATAAGTATATAACAAAATAAAGAATAAGTTTATAAACGTTGACATATAAATTATATTTACAAACTCGACATATAAATAGAAACGAATGACATTAAAGCGCACAGGGGCATCGTGTCCGTGCCACGGAGACACGGGCCGTGTGTCTCCGTTAAGATGCCTCTGTGTGCCACGGAGACACCGTGTCTCCGTAGCCACAGCTCCGTGCTACACAGAAGCACGTCATGTGTCTCCGTGACATATAGAACGCTGAGCATCGTGTCTCCATGTCACACGGAGGCCTTATTTTTATCCTTGAATACATGCGTAAATAAAAAGCAACCCGAAAATGTTAAAAATAATTATTTGGATATTTACCCTATACTTTTCTCTATCTATTCATCACTTACTTTCACTCAAGATGTAAAATCAGTTGATATTACATCCTATATCAAAGGTATTTATTACCAGCCACCATCACGAAACAACAACCATGATTAATCTCCTCCTAAAATGAATGGTATTATAATCAAGATATTTCAATAAAACATACAAATTTACTCCAACAAACAAAAGAAAACCACATTGTTCCAAAATCATCGACCTTCCCCTAGCATTGATATCCAAAATCCTCAAAGCCTGCATCGGAACACCATGTGTGGACTGTGATGCTGAAAACAATGAAACAGACAAGACACATATCACCATACTTAGATTCATAGCAAAAAATTGACATTAGGAACGAAAATACCTTATTTCAATCACTATTTTGAGCAATCTCTTTTTCAATCTCAGACGTCAGACAAAGAAAACTGCAAAAATTGTAAAAACAAGGACTTGGGATGGTCAAACAAAAATATTTTGATAAAATTACAGCAGCATATAGAGAGAAGAACGTATGGAGAAAAAAATTCAAAAGATAGAAGAAGAAGAAGAAAAAGAAGAAGAAGAAGAAGAAGAAGGGAGGAATCTTACAGGTCAATGTTGGGAATTGAATGGAGGAATATGGTTGGTTGAATGGAAAAATGGAGAAAGATTACAGACGAATTGGGGGAATGTTGATGGCGGGAAAGAAAATGAATTATGACGACAGGAATCGTGACACGTGGCCTGCCCTTTCTTTGCCTATTTTATATTGTAATGATGTGTAGTTAAAAATTAAACAACGATTTTGGGTTGCGAGTAAAATTATTTTATGAGAGAAGTGTGTTTAAAAATGATTTTTTTTTTTTTTGAAAAATGGAGCCCAAACACAGACTTAATATGTGGTACGTTAAATAAAAATTGTGTGAATATAACTACCCTTACGGAAATCTCACGATTTAGACATCATGTATGTATCACGATACCATTTAACATTTAAGGATAATGCTATATGCACATAGTCATGTACATGAGGAGGGCCCTAGCACCCTTCCAATGGGGGTGTCATTTGTCCATTATTATATCTCCTATGGATAATATTATGTACACACAGCATTATCCAACATTTAAATAGACCTAGGTCTAGCAATTGAGGATATTGTGTGAATAATGTTAAAAGGTTGAGATATAATTGTCACACTTATAAAAGATTGAGGACCTGAAGAGGAAAATTACACTCTCCATTTCAAAGCAAGTCGAAGATCATCGGATAGTAAACAGAGCCCTTACAATCCTAAAAATGGCCGCAACTGATGCCAAGTGGAAGACCACTGCTCTTCTTGTCATTGACATGCAGGTCCTCATCGATCCCACCTCTCTTTTTTCTTTTCTTTTGAAATTCAACTTTGCATTCTATCAAAGAATTTATAATTATTTATTTCGTCCGAATTTATTATGAACTGATACACTTTTATTCGTATATTTTCATTTTGGCTAATAGTTTGATATTTTATTGAAATTGTAATAAAGATTTCATGGGTTCTTGCTCTGTTATTATTTTTTATGAATTTGATACTAAAATCTTTTGGTTTGGTACTTTTCTGTTCAGAATGATTTTATACTACCAGGTGGCCCGATGCATGTGATAGGTGGCCAAGATATTGTGCCTAATGTTATCAAGGCTGTTGAGATTTCTAGGAGCCGTGGCATTCCCATTATATGGGTACCCTCTAATTTTCTCTGTTTATGTTGAAGACTCAATTTGAAATAAATAAATGTTAATAGTTTACAGGAGGTGGTTCAATATGGTACTGAAGTTCGCCAAGTTCTTGAGTTGAAGTTTTGACGCCACTTTCATGAAAATTGTATTGCTTTAGCTTTTAGATTGCCGGTTCAAGAATTCTTGAGTTGAGATATCATGAATATTGTATATATGTTATATTTTTTCACTTTTGGCATGCCATATATTTCTTCCTTAATGGGAATAGATAGAATTAGAATTAAGTTATATCTGGTTTTAATGAATATGTGATAATCTTTGAGTTCCCTGCCTTAAAGGCAAAAGCAAAGAATAAGTGCCTGATTGCATTTGATTTTTGAAATGGTATTTTCAGATTGAAGTTGGGTCCTACAGAAGTCAGAGGCTCTATGTTTTGCATTTTGATTTTTCTTGATAATGGCACATTTGTGATTTTAATCAAGTAGGAAAACAACTTCTTGAAGTCTGTGAATACTGTTGCAAATGTCATGAATAATAATGTTTGAAATGGAAATTGAAAAATGGGGCTTAGGTTGTTCGTGAGCATGATCCTTTGGGAAGAGATGTTGAATTGTTCCGTCGGCACTTGTATTCTGCTGGAAAACCAAAACCAACTTCTAAGGGTAATGTGGGTGCAGAACTGGTTGATGGGTTAGTAATCAAAGATGATGACTACAAGCTGGTCAAGACACGGTTTAGTGCATTTTTTAACACACACCTTCATTTGTATCTTCAGGGTGCCGGAATTAGTAATTTAGTTATCACGGGTAAATAATTTCTGTGCTCTTATCAGTTTTTGAGTTGGCTTCCTCTACATGTAATAGAAGTCAGATTTTAATTCCTTAGTTCACCTATATAGGTGTCCAAACTCCAAATTGCATCCGGCAGACGGTCTTTGATGCGGTAGCATTGGATTATCAGACCGTTACCGTTATTTTTGATGCCACTGCGGCAGCGACATCCGACATACATCGTGGTATGCAATTTGTCACTTAAGTTACACTGCCATTTGTACATAAGCTGAAGTACTTTTTTACTTTATCTTGAGAAAAATTATTTTTTGTTCGATTGCTGATGAAATAGAAGCAACTAAGGTATATGAATAGTTGGGCATCTCTTGAACCCAAAGTTGCAATTTTGAGAATATTGAAGACATAATTTAAATAAACAAATCCATCCCCTTTCTTATAGTTTAAGCTTTTAGTTGAGGTGGATCAATATGGTGTCACAGGTGCAGAGTTCACATCTTGCCACCACCTATTTTTGAAAGTTGTGCATGCGTCAAGGGTTTGATGAGAAAATGAATTTGGCTTGTATATGAGGAGCATCTGAGGATATAATTTAAATAAATAAGTTTGTCTCCCTTCTCAATAGCAAAAGATTTTAGATAAAGTGGTTCACTATGTAAATATTCTACTTTCAATACAATAGCTTAGCACATATTCTTGTACGCCAGTGTGAAAGTAATCTACCATTGAGAGTCCTTCTTCTTTTCCTGCATTCTCAAGTACACATGCAATGGCCTTTTAGTTGTTTCCGCTGTAGTGTATATATTTTCATTTATAGATTTTGCAAGTCTATTTTTATTCCACTAAATGGATTATTGATTAACATGGATTGCTTAATGGAACTTTGCATCGTATCTTGTAATAGTAGTTTGATCTCATAATCACTAAAATGGTGTTGTGAAGGAAACTCTTTGCAATGATTAAATGGTTACATGACAAATTTATGATTTGAAGAGATAATTGTGAGATTTGAAATACCTGCAATTGTCTTGGGTTTTGTCAACTATAATTGTTGGCTTTCTAAGTCTTGGTTCACTTTCTGGAAATGCTTTGAGAAACTGGAATCACTAAAACCTTAGTTTAAGTGAATTGGCCAAAATGGGCAAAAAGGGTAATTGTGAAATTACATTGATATGTTGATCTAGAGGGTCTGAGATAAAATACTTACATTTTATATTGGCAATATGTAGCTAAATTTGATTTATGTAAACTCGTTAAGAATATCTAAAGCTGACAAGAACACAAAATAAATTATAGAGAAGAGCAGATAGAATGTGCTGCACGACGCGATAAAAAGTTTCAGCTTAGAAAAGAAACTTAGCCTATGTTTGTGGTCCCTTTCCTTTTTTTTTTTTTCCAAGAAGTAATTTTCTCTGCCAATGATGTGGGGTCAGTTTGATTTTATAATATACTGTGGCAGACCCATTATGACAGTAAAGAATGAAAATTTTCCATCAATGTGACATTTTTGCTGTAAAGTTGAATTAGCCATTGATTAAATACCAATTGTTGGAAAGATTGTCACAATTATGCTACATAGGTCTTGTGAGTTTATTGGGAGAGGCATTTTGGTCTTTAGACACACTTGTTGAGGGGTATATGTGGTACCTGGAGAAATATAGTAGATATTCTAGACAGCCTACACAAACGGTTTCTTACCTTACTTTTAGTTTTGAAATTTGAATTCAGAAGGATTAAGGATTTGAAATATTTCAGAGTTATAATAAAATCTGCTTATAAGTAAGTTTGTTCTAAAATAAATATTCCTTTTATTGGTGAAAGTTGGAAATAGTGAACTTAATTTCAAAATAAGTGACTTTTTTTAATTAATAGTAAGAGAAAGGTAACATACTTAAACATGTTTGGAAATAGAACTTTACTTTTTTTTAAGCTTAGCCAATCATGCTCGAATGAGCGTCGGCAAACTCGGTGCCATTTCTGAATCTAGTCTGTAAGGAATTACTGATTTGTATAATTTTTGTGTTTTCTCTTCCAGCAAATATTCTTGACATGACTAATATTGGAGTGGCGACCCCAACACTAGAAGAATGGGGTTCCGATGGCTGATATACTCATTTTCGATCAGCAACAAGTGTCACACAAGCTTATATGTCTCTTGTTGATCTCTATACTCTTCTATGTACTAATTAACCATACGGAAATATTGCCTTTGATGCAAATACTATGTATATATATTTGTTTTTCTGTGATTACCAGTAGCAAACTGATGCTCTCATAGAACTATAGAATTTCTGTTTTCACTTGCACGGGTTAGAAGTAAGTGTACTTTTACTTGTGACGGAATTTGGATCATGAGTTGGAAAATCTAGTGGTAGACGTTACTGTCCGGTTTCCTTTGTCAAACTGTTGAATATTTATGAAGTAATAAACCGAGATATGGTTGGGCAAAGGTGAGAGTATTACTGTAAGTGCTGTTGTTAGGCTCCCTGTGTAGTATCTGCTGATATGAGTTGAGGGGAAATGGCCTCTTGGAAGGATGCGGTCGTGCAGGTAATATGAGAGGTTAAATATATGATCGAGCCTAGATATGAATGCAAATCCGGCTAATGTAGTTAGCTAAGAATCTTCTAATTGTATAAATAAATTTGTTTTCTCGTTTAACATTATTTTTTTTGCGAGAGTCGAATTGCACCAAAGAGGACCAAGGTATAGCTGCTTTTGGGTTCTAATACAGATTTTGTGTTTATAAGAGGTGAAGATATTGATTTTGTTAGAAACTTGATCTGTACTCAGCGTTTTTATTGTAACATGTCAAAATCTTGTTCATTATACTTAGGGTTCGTTTGATTGCAAATGTGAAATTTGGATGGAAAGAAAATGAATTACATGGAATTGAATTGCCTGAAATTTGTTTTACTGAGATTGTAATTAATTGTATTTGATTAGTATAATTTTTCACATAGAAAATGTTTAAAGTTTGATGTCCGTTTGACTTTATTTTTCATAGAAATTATCCATTAAAGTGATAATTTTTTTTACCATCGGGTCTAGAATTGGTTCCAATTGCCCAAAAAAAAAAAAAAATTACCATACCGAATAACATTCGTTTGGCTTTATTTTTTTATGAAAATTGTCAATTAAAGGGATATAATTTATTACAATTAGGAATAGAATTCGTTCCAATTGCAAAAATAAAAAATTATGATGTAGCCTGGAAAACAAAGAATTGGGTGGAAAATTAGGTAAGGGGGGAAAATGAATTCCATGGAAAATTTAGTCTACCAAACAGTTTAAAAGATAGAAAATGAAAATTAATTTCAACTTCAAACAGGTCCTTAAATTTTTGACTGTCTAAGAAGTAGCTATTTCCTTAGAAAAGCAAACCAACTACTGTTAGTGAATAGAAATGTCATTGAAATATGCACGCAGGTATCTCTGTTCCTATTTTACCTCTTCTGGGTAATTTTTTTTCAAAATAGCCAAGCTGATCGATGAGACTGACCACTTTTTAAGTTCTTAGTTTAGGGGTGTTGGAATTAACAGTTTTGATTGCAATTTTTGCCTTCCATTCTGCAATATTATCGGATGTGAATAGACCACGTGGCTAGTTCAGGATGAATATTCACGAGGAAAAGAGTAACACCTTCAATGCGAAAATGCACGAGTTTTAATTAGATTACAAATGGTCTGATGATCGGAATGGAAGTGTTACTTTCTTGAATTCGCGATGAATTTTCGAGCCATCTGAAGAAACAAGTATGAATTTTAAATATTTATTGCTCTTAATTTATCAAATTTGGTGGTTGATGACATGTGCAGAGGCCTATTTGGCTGACTATGAATAGGCCATAACCTACAACACTATTTAGTTGGGTGTTGCGTGACAGACAGGGCAAAATCAACAACCATTGAATTTCACTATGATATAAAAAAATAAATAAAAATTAAAAGTATAGTCTATTTTTTAAAGTCAAATTTACTATATACTAGACTCAATTTCAGCAAGTGAAGCTACCCATTTTAGGGCCCATTGACAATTACACATGCTGCCCTGTTTTTTTCCAATCTCTTTTTGCACTGTAAGAAGCACGTGGACGCCAGAGGGCTACGTGGGGTGCAGGTGGACGTACATCAGCGTGTGTCTGTAGTCTCAAGAATGATGTTAATGAACGTTGAGGGACCGGAGGCCAGAGGTTCAGGAATTAGTCTGGTTAAGCTGAGATATCTGGGTATCGAAAAAGAAAAAAAAAGAATGATGTTAATGAAACCCTCGTGTGTGTGTACGAAAGTGAATTGATGGAGTAGGTTTAAAATTAAAGATCATGATTGCTGTCATCTCGTTAAATGCCAATTTTGATATTAAAAAAAAATGTGGATGATTGATAAGTTCAAATTTAAAAAATTATCTTTCAACGTTTTCAAAAGGAAAATTAGAGTTGAAGTCTTCAACTTTTATACAAGTGAACATCTAGATCTAATATGTATCGTGATCTTGAATCATTCTAAAAATTGACGCCATATTATCTTACATAAGCAAGGAGGATAATTCTCCATGGGGAACTAGCTCGAGAGAGATCGTTAGATGCGCACTTATCGTAATTTTTCCTATAAATGTAAGTATTGAATTTTTTTGTACGAATTCTTAGGAAAAGTTAAAGCTGGAATCCTTAGTCTCTTACATGGGTTATTGGTGAGTTAAAGTTAGAGAACAAAACCATCAAAAAACTTAACAATCATTTCCAATTTAATTGAAAGTCAAGCACAATTAGACAGTTCATGTAAAAATCTAAATTCACATTATATGGGTGCATGTTTGGCATAGCTTAAGCTGGTGAAATATAATTTTTATTCACATATTTAGCATGATTCATAAATATTAAATATTTATTATTTGTGTCTAGTAGGTTTCACTACTTTTTAATCAAATATGTTACTCCCTAACATGCTCTAGGTTAAGTGTTCAGAATCTCAAGGGATAATTCGGTAGAGATTAAAATCGGATCAAAATTGAAAAATTAGCCATTATTGTTGACTTTTATTAGACGATCAGTAACCAATAACGACTATATTTTCAATTTTAATTAAATTTTAAGAACCACCGAACATGCCCCAGAATTTATAACCACGTCACCCTATGGAAAATTTTCCAATTTCTGATAAATCGAGAAAAGAGGTACACAGTACAAAATAAAGTTGAAAAAATATTTACAGGGACCCCCTCTGACCCTGAAGAGTCTGTCTGATGTGGTTTGGACTGTGGTTGAGTGCCGACTTTTGGTACTGAAATATGAGCAATTTGAGCGAAATTGCCGTGCAGAGTGCACACGCAAAGCCTGGTTTGAATGTGCATTTGCGGCCTGTCATTTCACTTTCACACACAGTCCCCACACATTGTTCGAATGATTACTCTCTTTTTTATAAACTCATCATTTCTGCCCTTTCCAGTTTTCTTTGCAGTAAACAATTAAAGATTTGCTTGATGATCCATGTTCTGCAGATGTAGAAGAAGGGAATGCCAGAGAAGAATACTTCAATTTTTGCAGATTTAGAGCAAAATGAACCAGCAAGAATTGCCTCCAAAGAAACACAAAGGTGGGCTCATTACCATGCCATTCATTATAGGTAAGGTCGAGTCTGAGCATTCTGAACATGTCATTTCTTGAATTTCGAGGCCCAAATTTACTAAATCTTGTGATTTGTCTTTCTGGGTTGGCAGCAAATGAGGCATTTGAGAAGGTGGCGAGTTATGGGTTGTTACCCAATATGATATTTTATCTGATGAGAGTATACAATATGGGAGTTACAAGAGCCACCAATACAATCTTCTTCTGGTCTGCAGCTACCAATTTCATGCCCCTAATTGGAGCGTTTGTTGCAGATTCATTTCTGGGTCGGTTCTTGACCATTGGCCTTGGATCTATCGCCAGTCTTTTGGTAAACTCTATTCCCTTTTTGTGAATTGTTATTCAATTCTGCTACTAGTATAGTATATTATTATAATTATTTATTGAAGTTTGTGTTATATATTTTTAAAGTTTCTAAGTTGTATCTTAGTACAGTGATTCATTCAAGCCATTCATTCGTTATAGGGTATTTGGGTGTACTAAAAAGTTACTTTCTTGAAACTATGTTAAGGTTTACCATTTAAAAAGGTAAATTTTGTTAGTAAAAAATTGTAAATTTGAGAATTAAGACGGGAAAACAGGTCGAGACTTATTCTTCAGCACAGCCAAACAAACAATACAGTATCTAATGGCTCCTACAGTAATCTGGTTTGAGATTAGTACTTTTAACTAACAATGTTGCATCGAAGTTTTTTCATTTTTTTAATAAATTTATAGAGAGAGAGCCACTTTTTCAGATTATTACAATGCTGCTATAGATTCTTTTCATTGAGTTAATGTTGTTTTATATTCTTGGCCTGGGTAGCTTGACCTTTTGAGCTGATGAAATTAATTCTTCTCGTGATTTCTTTCGGTCGAGCATTGAATTAATTTGATTTTTTTCTTGAATTAATGCTAAACTACAATTGAGCACCATCTACGGTGCCAATTTTATAATATCAAAGACAGTGCCACCGTCGATGTTAAACTCCTGAACATTCGTATCAAAGACATCGAGTGATCTCTTCAATGCCTCTTTGGTGCTTCAGTTAGCAAGGGAGAATTGCGTTATCACATATGTAAAACTGTATAGGAACACTTACCTTTTGTGAGGTGAGGGAGGCCCTACTTATACAGGTCGAGAGCATTAGACCATCTGAATCTTGGCTCTATGTGATTGTAGTCAACTGAGACATTTTCTTAGGGCATGAAGATTCCTTTCTTTCCATCTAACAGAGGGTTGAGTCTTAGGAGGGACTTTAGAACGTTAAAAGTGTCCCCTAGGAGTACCCTTTCATGATGTACTCGTGCCCTCCTTGAGGACTCAATAAGTATACTTGCACACGTCTGTAATAAGTCGGTCCCTAGAAGCACGATCTTCAGGTCTAGAGATGAGCCATTATCAGGAAATAGGTTGGGATCCTTTGGTTTCTACCTTGTCAATAAAAGACTATTCACCAAACCAGGTGAAGATATGTGTGCATTTCCGTAATGCATGATCCTGAATGTGTCTCTAAAGAAAAAGACTTGCCTGAATGTTCTATTTCATTTATCAGGGGATGATCCTTCTATGGCTAACAGCTATGGTTTCCAAAGCAAGTCCTCCACCTTGTGATCAATTGGCCCACAGCTGTAAATTCGCCTCACCGGCACAATATGCTCTCCTGATTTCCTCATTTGGCCTTATATCCGTTGGTGCTGGTGGCATTAGGCCGTGCTCCTTAGCATTTGGAGCCGATCAGCTAGACAAAAGAGACAATCCCGACAATGATAGGGTGCTGGAAAGCTTCTTTAATTGGTATTATGCTTCAGCAGCTGTTTCAGTTCTTATTGCCTTAACCGGCATTGTTTATATTCAAGATCACTTGGGATGGAAAATAGGTTTTGGAGTTCCTGCACTTCTCATGTTCGCCTCGGCTCTACTCTTTTTCCTTGCATCTTCGTTATACGTCAAACAGAAAGCCAGCAAGAGCTTGTTTACTGACTTTGCACAGGTCCTTGTAGTCGCATACAAAAACAGAAAGCTAGCGCTTCCCCCATATAACTCGAATCGTTATCATCATGAGAAAGGCTCTGAACTTACCATGCCAACTGACAAGCTAAGGTACTATGATGAACTCCAAAACATTAGTATTATTTAGTATCGAACGTTATCCATTCTAATCCGCTCATTGTTCGTTTCTATTTTCCAGGTTCTTAAACAAGGCTTGTGTTATCAAGAATCCTGAAGATATATCTTCTTCCGGAGTTGTTTCAAACAGGTGGAATTTATGTACGATAGAACAAGTGGAGGAGTTAAAAGCACTTATAAGAGTCATCCCTATATGGTCTACCGGGATAATGGTATCAATAAACATAAGCCAAAGTTCATTTCCCTTGCTTCAAGCTAGCTCCATGGATAGACATATAACTTCAAGCTTTGAGATTCCAGCTGGCTCATTTGGGATGTTTACAATCATTACTATAACGATTTGGGTAGTTCTATATGATCGTGTAATTATACCACTGACATCGAAACTTACTGGGAAGAAAGTACATCTTGGCGTGAAGTTAAGAATGGGAATCGGGATTTTCTTCTCATGTATGGCTATGGTAGTTTCTGGCATAGTGGAACACGTTCGTAGGCGCAAGGCAATCGAGCAAGGATTATCAAACAATCCCCATGCAGTGGTAAATATGTCTGCTATGTGGCTTATACCTCAAAATATCTTAAGTGGACTAGCAGAGGCTTTTAACGCAATCGGCCAAACGGAATTCTATTATTCCGAGTTCCCGAAAAGCATGTCGAGCATTGCATCGTCGCTGTTCGGGGTTGGGATGGCGATAGCAAACTTGCTTGCAAGTGTTATACTCAGCTTTGTGGATAATCTTACCAGATCACAAAGGAAAGAGAGTTGGGTTTCTAGTAATATCAACAAGGGTCACTATGAGTATTACTATTGGCTTCTTGCAATTATGACTTTCATTAATTTGATTTATTTTCTTGTTTGTAGCTGGGCTTATGGATCTTGTGTTAACAAGGTAGCAAAAACTAGTACTGAAGGAAATGAATTGGAGGATGAAAAATCCTCTGTACCAGAAACACCACTTAGGGCATTGATGTCTTAATTTCTATCCTATGATCTTGTACTTGATGTAAAATTACATGTTTCTAGTCGTACATTTGGTTAATAGCAACTCCTTTTTATTTGAAAGCAAGTGCAAAATTGTGATGACGATCTTATCCATCCAATACTACGTAACAAATCCACTCAAGAGTGTACTCGTCAGTAAATGTTGATAGAATTAACACAGCTCGAAAAATATTACTGGGTAGCCTGATGAGCAGTTTTAGCTGCAAAGATCACTTTAGACGGGAGGTTTGACTTATTTTCAGCACAACCATCTGCAAATACACGTACAAAATTTTCACAAATAAATGGCACTGCTCCAAGATCCCAAGTCTTTTGCCCGACATTAGTACCATGTTATGGTCTAAAAGCTTCGACACAATCAAAAATAAAACATTGAAGAACAATTTCAAACTAGATAGTTGATGAACTCAATTACATGCTTGTTTCGTCTTCTATAGTTCTATCTTATCAAAAAACAAGCTATCAACCAAATAAAAGAAAGACCACATTTCTTGAATTGCAACTTAATTCCAGCTAAACACATTATTAGCCCTCAATTATTCAATTACAACACAATAAAATCATCATAAAGGTAATTCCTATTGAGTCCAATCGTCTCTCTTTCTTTCTTCAACTCACCGGCTGTTCAGATTCCAGTGGAAGCCCAAGATCTTGTTCCGGCGAGTTCTCCTTCTCCTTCCGTGAGTTTCGACTGGGAACTGGAATCGCCAAAAAGCTCTTGTTCTTGCTAATGGGCATGCTTTTTTCCAGCTGAACAATATCCCCAACTTGGAATTGGTTCAATGGGTCATGGGCTTGGTACTTCTTCTTGATTCTAACCCGGCGCTTGTACTTTGGGTGTGGAGCAAGGCGCACAACCTCCACGGCCACAGTCTTGTCGTTGGTGGCGCATACAACCTTGCCTTGAAGGGTCCTCATCGCTTTGATCATTGGGAGGAATGGAGGCGGGGGCGGCGGTGAGGCGGAGGAAGGTTTGAAGAGGTGAGTGCAGGGGACGGAGCCATGGAGGAATGGGGTTGTAAGGGAGAGCGATTTGATTTGGGGGATTGAAGCAGAGGTTAGAAACATTTTCTTTTGGCTTGGAGAGGGGAGAGTGAAAGAATTTCTATATACCGTCCATGGATAAAATCGTGTACTCGAAAAGTGCGATTTTAAGTAAAGTGATAAAAACGTGAAACGAGGTAAGATGGGAGCGTAATTGAGCTATGAATCAATTGCTTTCAATTCTTTCTTTTCTTTTCTCTTCCTTTTTGGAAAGCAATTGCATTCATTTGCAATAATCATCGTAAACGACATGCAAAAGAAACAACATACTACAATTTATCCAAATAAACAAAATGTAACCAATCTCTTTATTTCTATTTCAAGAGTAAAATGATACGAGTTATCATACAAATATTATTAGCTATTTAACCAGTTTTACCCTCTCCCAAACTCACGTGGATAGTTTTCTTTGAACTATTTAAATTGTACTCAAATTTGAAGAGAACAAAAATTCATCATTTTCCAAATTCAATTTACTTATGAAGAAGAGTATGTGTGAATATTTTTCTTAGAATCCTTGAATTGCACCAGTATTGAACAAAATCAATCGAGATGAGGAATTTTCCTTAAAACCAAACATTTGAACATTTTTTTGGGAACCCTTGATTTTCATATCTTCCACTAAATGAGAAACATTATTACTCAACAGAACCCCTCCCAATATATGCAAAGAAAAACCCCTTTGTATTACAAAACACATTCAAAAACAAGAGAGGCATTACCCTAATCGAGAATAGGATTCCATATAAATCATTGATTTACTATATTCAGTTAAGTTCACATTCCCTCTCAATTCAATTCTCCAATTTTCTTTGTTGAGTTCTTTTTCTTTTTTTTTTTGTAGAGGTGACGTGGTCATCAGATGATGGGTCATCTCGCATCCACGTAAGCCTTTAATCCTGCACACCTAGACAAACTATAAGTCAAATGTGACCTTCTCCAAAGTGGGGCAGGAGGAATCTGCATGCACTCGACGATCAAGTCAGACAATGTATAAGTGAATGGGTGTGAAACGTGCTAGAGACGTGACCTACTAAGTATTAAGTGATCGAATCCGAAAGGGTGTGAAGTGAAATACATTGAGAATCTAAAGTTTCATATTTTCAAATGACATAATGTGTGATCTTTTATAACAACTGAGGATAAATGATACTTGTTGGATGAAGTGACACGTGACCTCATTTTCATGGCTGAGGTCTTCTCCTAGGTGTCACTTTATCAATCCTAAACTGGCGGGCATTTAGTGCTTCTAACAAGCAATCGCTCTAAAACCTAGTTTGACCTCTGAAATATAGAATGGTAGTTTAACCTTTTAGATGTTGTTGCAGAGATGCCAAATTAATTAATCAAGGTGGATTTTGTATGAAAAATCTCTTTGAAAGAAGTGATATAAGATGTTGCTTTCTGACATTGGGAGGCTGATTGTCTCGAACTTCGTCATGCAGCAAACATGACACCTCACCTTGACCTTGGAGGGTCGACCAACCATAGCACATCGGATGAAGTAGTGTATCACCTCGGCTATGGTCCCATCTCGATCAAGTAGGATGGTGATACGAAGCATGGGCTCAATTAGTTGTCATCTAGTTGCCATGTGTATGATGACCCGTACCCTCATTTAGAAGTGGCGTAATACTTTTCACTCTTCTTATGAGCCCCTTCAATTTTCAGAACACGCTCATTTCTTTGACCAAATCTTCTCAAAAACTACAACACTGACTATTCTCCGTCATAAAATAAATTTTTAACTATTATTCCTCTCGAAAAATAAAAATGAAATTCATTAAGTATTGCTGAATCAAACACAACCATTGTCGATGCATGTAATCCCATCCCCACCATGGAAACAACTCTTACTACTACCATTCATCGTGCTTCTAGTATGACATGCGTACTTAGACAATGGCATTATACATCTCATTCCACATAACCAACACCTCAAAAGCGAGGTGTTAGGGGGAAAAATAACATTTTCCTTTTATTTTCTTCTCTAATTTATTTTCCGTCCTTTTATATGTATTTGAGATTGACAATGATCTTTCATCAAATTTAGATGATTTCTATACTAAAGGACGAAAGTGCACCTAAAGTGAAATGTTTAAATTAAAAATGCCAAAAACCCAAACTTGAGGACCATACATGAAAGCAAACCCCAGCAGAGACAAAAAGATAGAACCAATAATCTCAAAATGATAGGCCTATCCAACTATAACTCACTTGGCACCTCCTAAATGGGATTCCATAATCTCTAAAAGGAATTCTAGAGTGCCACGTGGCAAGCTAAGATCCTTCTAAAAAGATCAAAGTAGTTTTGTTAGTTTAGCCCTTCACATTTTAGCATATCCAATGGCATCCTTGGCAACCTTTGCTGCAGTACAGCCCTCCTGTGTTAAGGGCCTTGCAGGGAGCTCCATTGCTGGAACTAAGCTCCATGTTAAACCATCTTCCCTAAAAGTGAAGCCTACAAACTACAGGCAACAATTCTCGACTCTACACATTGAATCACATCTAACTAATTAGAAAGGAGACGCATTTATTAATATGAATTTGAACTCGGTCCTTGTATCTAGTTAGAAACCACATCATTCATATCGAGTCGAAGGAGCCAATTACGTTCCATTTATCGTATTTGCGTATTTCTTGATGTCAGCTGCTTAGAATATGTGAAATTAGATCTTTGATTATTGTATTGTTTTGCAGGGCTGGTGCTGTGGTGGCAAAGTATGGTGACAAGAGTGTGTACTTCGATTTGGAGGATCTAGGCAACACCACTGGCCAATGGGACTTGTATGGATCAGATGCACCTTCACCATACAACCCCCTTCAGGTATATATCTATCTTGAATGTATACGAAGTGTCAAAGTGAGTAGAAGCGTCTGGACCGTGAAAAGTTCAGTGCTGGGCTAGTATTATAGTATAGTTTCTTTGTTGACATTCATTGACGATGGCAGAGCAAGTTCTTCGAGACATTTGCTGCTCCTTTCACCAAGAGAGGTCTTTTGCTCAAGTTCTTGATATTGGGAGGTGGCTTCACCATTGCCTATGTGAGCTCCAAAGCAACAGGAGACGTTTTACCTATTGTAAAGGGCCCACAACTTCCACCCAAGCCCGGACCACGTGGTAAAATCTAATTTCCTTGGTACCAAATTTTCGACGTACCAAATTTATTGTGTTCAATTTGTCATTTCAACAGCCTGTAAGTGTATCGGATTCTACTCGTGACTGTTTAATATTACAAATATTTCAGTACAATTCTAGTTGTATCTGATTCAATCATAAAGTAACTCGAATACAATTACATAAGATCAATTTTTTCAAAATAAGTTACAATATAATCCATGGAGTACAATTCAGCACATACTTCCTATTCACAGAACAAGCACTAGAACTTTACTAGATCTCTATGGGACAACCGAGTTGTGTATGTACATTAGGCTGAGCTTTTATACAAGAGACGAGTTCTGTCAATTAGTCGTCTGCAACAGTCAATTAATGGCGTGCTGTTGGACTTCTTGCACCCCCTAGATTCTCTAGCCTCTCCATGTAGGAAAATTTCTTGCTTGTCACAATGTTGGGCGGTTTAGAGAGGACCTTGGAATCAACATCTTTGTTAGCATCAGTCCCTCCTTGATCTAAATTCCATCCCATGAAATCTAGCAGTGTCATTGAAGATGACGTTTCATCTGAATTTGTTTTCTCCAATTCTTCGTTAGGATTTGGAAAGTTCACGGTAATAGGTGAAGGGTCTTTTAAGGGGTACCTCTTTTGTTCTCCATTTGATGGATTCTGTGCAAAAGAGTCGGCTTGTAAGACATCTTCTATTCTCGACAACACTGTGAATGCTAGGCTTTCAATTATTCTTGAATAGCTTTCAAGAATAGCCTGTCCCACATCCTGCCAAACCGAGAAAATATCAGACTTAGCACAAATGAACATTAAGTACCTTTTTGGTATGTACAACTAGACATGGCTTGACATTATGAACAAGATTTGAGTTTTATTTCTGTTCTTTTAGTACTGTCTAACATGATTCAATTTTCCCCGCCAACTATGCTATAAGCCATGTGTTAGTTTCTGCAGAAGGAGTGACATTAACCGAAAAAAAAAAAAACAGTGAAGAAACTCTTAAAAAGAGTCAAGTGAGAGATTGAAAGAAGAACTTCTTACTCTGTTGCATTGGATTTTACTGATGTCTAGAGAAGATTGTGGAATTCCGGGAAACCGGTGCTTAAGAATGAGCAAAATAGTCTCTGCTCGGTCTTCAAAAAGTTCTCTCTTCTCCAAACTCACGGCTGAACTCCAAGAAGACTTGCTATCTTTAGCATTCATTTTCCTTTTCCAGATTATCACTGATGCCTCAATCTTATTTTTGAATTCAAGGATTTTATGCTCCGATGACAAGTCCAGAGTCGAAAGTAAAATGTCCGGATCAAAGTATTCATCCGTGATGCTCTTGTAGATCGAGTCTCCAAGGCTTGATCTCCCATTCTGTCATGAAACAGTAAGCTAAAACCTTGTTCATTGCACTGTCTATTACTGTGTTTCAAACAACAAACGTTAACTCTAGCAACATAGAAACATGATTTAATTTTTGGTTTCCTATTACCTTAGGGAGAGTATCTACGTAGCTTTCGGGAATCTCCATTTCTGTCAAGACCTGAGCGTTTATGGCCATAGATGCTTTGAGAACTTGGTTTACAGAATCCTTTTGAGACTGTAGCCACTTTCTTGTTGTCTCGCTTAAGCCGTTTGGAGGAACTTTAGGAGTAGGAATCCACCATTTGTCGTCTGTGCTTCCATCAGCATTCTTTACGTAGTAGAACTCATTTTGGTCTTTAAAGTTATCAAGGCAATCCTGCTCACATTTAACACTAAACATGAGTACAATGAAACAAAATGAAATCTAATGTGAAAAACAAATCATAAGTGGGGAAATTTTACACTTACAAGGAGCACAGCGTCGAGCTTCCGTAGGGCAGGGATGTTCATTTGGAGATCTGTTCGTTGCTTTGTCACCATAATCTGATCAAGAATGAAGAACTTTATGCTTCTTTGAAATGGATTGATAAACACATGAACGTCCATACTTAGGCTTCCTCAAATGTATATCCCTCGGTCAAACATTACGATAGAGAGAAATAAATTACCTCCATTTGTGTTCCATCTTTTGACCTTTGTTTAGAAGGCACGAATTCAACAATGTGATCTGTGACAGATAGGAGCCAGTCGATCTCTTTTCTCCATCTTGCTTTGGTCTCTGGTGCCATGGGTTCTAATCTCTTTTGTTCTCCAAATGCAGATGCTGTATTTTCTCAGGAAAATAAAGAATTGTGAAAAACACAGAAAAAAACTTCTTGCTACTTTCAAAATCTATAACAATATGTACATACATAACAAAACTTAGGAAGTTTCTTATGCAAAAGTTCCCTCGACAAAAGGAAATTGACAAACAAAATCTGAATTTTAGTATTGTTGAAATGATTGAAAAATATTGTATCATCTGTAAACTGAAATGATCAAAATTCAGGTACCTGCTAAATTTGTGATAGCATTTGATAGTGCTAAAGCCGATGAAACTCCCTTTCCCCCACCGGACATATCCTCCCCAAGAAGCAATTTTGAGAATTTTTCCTTCATTTGCTCCATATCTAAATTATAGCCGAAATTGAAAAAATAAATTTTTAAACAAAATAATCTATGTTGAATCACCTATGTTAAATAGATGAGGTCACAAACTTAGTTTTTTGAATTATTTTTACTTGCATATCAACACTAATTATTCATCACTAAATGTACAGTATAACAATTGCTGACAAGACTTGAATTCAATGCTACAAAGTTTGAAATATTAGAGAGGGATCCACATTCAAGGAGCATATCTATTAGAACAAATATGGATAAAAATTCGTGTAGCACACCTAATATATTGAAATATAAAGTTTTATTTGTCATCGTCCTCGTGAAATTCATGTGAACAAGTTTTTATAAACACAATACAGCACCTTACATCCGATTTATCAATGTCTGGACGACATCAAAATCTCCAAATCAGCGGGAAAAAAGAACGGCGAACATTTGAGATAAATTAATCCATTTAAAAATTGGTAAATGAAAATTGTAATTGACTTGCCTGAATGTTCTCTCTCTTTCATTCCATCGCTGACCAACGAAGATTTAAGATCATCTGACCGCGTAAATGCCCAACCAGTTTTTTGCTGTTCCATTGGTTGATCATCTTCCTCCATTGCTCGAACCATTTTCTGATTCAAGCGTAATGAATGAGTATGGAATTAAACGAAGGAGAAATTCATAAAATTGGAGAGAAAAAATGTTGAATGAGAAGGGGAAACCAGAGATTCAATGAGAGGCAGGGGGATTTTGAGAAATGGTTCCGAAATTTTCTGAAAAAGTGAGACGTTGGAAGGACGTGGGGTGCTTGTTTGAGAATGAATGGATTGACCACGAAGAAAAAAAAAAAAAAATTATTTATCCTTTTGGTTTTTTGTATAAATGATAAATTTCAATTTCTGCTGTCTTATTAGGTTTTTCTCAAATTGGATGACCATGCTTTTGTTTTCATTATGATAGAATAAATGATAAAAATATTTTCGATTTCTGCTGGCTTATGAGGGTGTTTGGTAGAGACTAAAATCATATTAAAATTGAAAAACTAACCGTTATTGTTGATTTTTATTGGACGGGTGAGACTCAACAACGACTATATTTTCAATTTTAATTGGATTTTAAGCCGTACCAAACATGCCAGAATTTATTTTCATTGTGATAAAATAAATGAAGAAAAGTTTGTTTTCAATTTTTTATCGAGTATTTTTTATGTTAAAAGGGGCCTAACCGCTTAATTCGACTTTTTTTCTTAATAGAATTCAATTAACATGAAAATGTGCTCTCATATTTTTCGTCTTCTATGTTTTCTTGCACTCTTGTTTTGCTTATGGGTTTCACAATATAGCAAAGATCGATTGGTGCATTTTAAAGAAATATGTATTCTACGCTTTTGCATAAACGGTTGAAAGTGCTGACCGTATCAGATTGCATAGTACTCAAAAGTTAGTACATAAATCTTGATATCATAGAAACGATGTTCATTTTATAGAGGGTATTAATAAAAATAAATAAAAATAAAGGACTTTGATATTTGTACACTGGATTTATACACTTTGGTTGATATTTGCATTGTTGTCAAGTAATAATTGGATGAAAAATTGTGCAAAATTTAAATTGTCCAATTGGATAATATCACGTGGCATAGTGTACAAATGGGTGTAAATGTAGGAAGGTTCAAAAGAAAAAAAGGTTAGGATTTGTCAATAAGTAGTTGTGTGAGTTTTTGTAAACACAATATTGCAGAGAAAAAGGTGAGCGAATTGATTTAAATCTTGTTGCTCGTAGCTAAAATATGTAGGTAATGGAATATAATTTCTAAATGATACTGAAAAAAATGTAGGCTAATGGATTTAATATTGTTTAATCATGTCTTAATATTGTTTAAGCAACAATTTATGAATATCGATGTCTTCAAATGATATTTGCTCCCTCTCCCTCAATAAATTATGGTGCTAAAGGATTTTCCGAAAAATGGCTTGTAGGGCTTATCAAACTTTGTAATAGAAAAACACTTAAACACTTGTATTTTTCTACCAAAACTTTAAGAACACAAAAAATTATTTGAATATGGATGTAAGAATATTGATTCTTTGTTTTTGGAATGATTTTATCTCAATAATGGATTTAATGATGTTTCCAATATATTTTTATATTGATATCATGTTATTTATTTATAAATAACCATCAATACCCACGAAATGGCGTCAAAAAGCCATGAAAAGTTTGCAATTTTTCACAAATAACCACCGAAAATTCAAACAAGAATGACAGTCTAACGGTCATATATTTCTTCTATGCGACCGCATAGAACAATTCCTTGCGGTCGCATAGAAGAATTACATGTCGGGGTTGGAATCCTTTCATGGGTGTATACGACCTCATACCCTTTGATCTATGCGGTCGCATAGATCAAAGTTTTGGTACCAATTTCATTTTTCATTCCAATTCTGATTTTATTGGTTTTGAACAACAATTCCAATAGTTTTAGTGTAAGTTTTGATAAATTGATTTGATCAAATGTAAGGAGAAAAGGGATTAGAGTCACTAACAACACTCATCAAGAGGATGTGGCTGATTCGGCGATCGGATTAATGCTGGCGATGTGTCGAAGAATTTGCGAGTGTGATAAATATGTGAGGAATGGGCTGTGGAAACTTGGTGACTTCAAATTGACTACAAAGGCTGAGTTATGTTCTTGCTTATTTTCTTTTTAGTTAAAGATCAAATTTTTTTAATACGTGAATTCTCATTTGATTGTGGAAATGTTGTTATTGATATCTGTTGACGTTGAAAATTGTTTGGACTAATAATCAAGCCAACTTCGAATATCAATGAAGGTTCTATTGATTAACACTAATGAATAGCAAGTGTAAATTACAAGTATTTCCTTTTGGGGCCTTTTCTTGAGATAATTGTTAATCCTCTCCCTTTCGGCTTCGTCTTTGAGGGG
>CAIGRL010201460.1:0-10999 GCA_903798325.1 Fraxinus xanthoxyloides | reverse complement strand
CCACTGATTAATGGGTCTGCATAAATTAATCTTTGTTTAAGAGTGTTTACGTGCGATGACGATACGATTATGGTACACTATTCGATTAGGTCGAATTGACATTAGGCTTATCCAACTCTTCTCAACTTGAATAATTGGAGTCGGGAAACGTAAGTTGATTTGGACAAGTCCACTGTCGTCATGTGTATTAATTCACGTGTCGCACGGAAATGTATTGACTAAATTATTGAGAATTAAAATCCCTATTTTTATATCACCAAAAACAATAAAATCATATTAAAGAAAAAGCACAAAAGAGAATACTCAAAATTTACAAATGTTCGTTTCAACATGAAACTATGTTCTCGTTCTTCAATGCATNACACTGATTAATGGGTCTGCATAAATTAATCTTTGTTTAAGAGTGTTTACGTGCGATGACGATACGATTATGGTACACTATTCGATTAGGTCGAATTGACATTAGGCTTATCCAACTCTTCTCAACTTGAATAATTGGAGTCGGGAAACGTAAGTTGATTTGGACAAGTCCACTGTCGTCATGTGTATTAATTCACGTGTCGCACGGAAATGTATTGACTAAATTATTGAGAATTAAAATCCCTATTTTTATATCACCAAAAACAATAAAATCATATTAAAGAAAAAGCACAAAAGAGAATACTCAAAATTTACAAATGTTCGTTTCAACATGAAACTATGTTCTCGTTCTTCAATGCATTTTCACTATGATACAAAGTATTTATAAGAGAAAATTCGAACACCTTATTTTCTCTATGGGCTTTTTTGATATGCCATTATTTTTTTATGAAAAATGAAATTGAAATTTCAATTCTCACTTCTGTCATGTTTGATGGCCAAAATTTTTCGTGGAAAATATTTTCCTCCCACTCGCCACGTGTCCCCTTTTTCTATGATTTTATGGAATTGGTTTTCCTACCAAAGTGGTAGGAAAATTGTTCCAACTTCTTATTTTTATTTTTTTTTTGACAATGAAAACAAATTCTATGGACAATTGTTAAAAAAAAAAAAATCTCTTTAATGGAAATTTTTCATAAAAAAACAAAGTCAAACGAACACCAAAAGATCCAAAACTTCAACATTTTCCAGATGGAAAATTATACCAATAAAACACAATTAATTGACAATTTCCAAGAAAGCAGTTTTAGGCAATTCAATTCCCTGGAATTCATTTTCTTTCCACCACCCAAATTCCACCCTTACAATCAAACATGCCCTAATTTCTCTCACTTTTCGATGATGATTAAGTCCATATTTGGTACGAATTAAAATCTAAATATTATTCTAAATCAAATTCAACATTTAAATTAAGAGCTTAATCATCATCATCGTCGTCGTCGTCGTCGTTGTCGTCACAATTCACTAAATTTTAATCATCGTACCAATTCCAACGATGATTATGCCAACATTTGGTATGAATTAAAATCTAAATATTTTGATTCTCCCTGAAATCAAAATATACTCTAACGGCGGCTCCTAATTAGGTCATGATCACAATTCATCAATTTTATCAAAAGAAAAAAAAAACTAAATTTGATTTTTATCCCCACCAAAGAGGGGACTAAATAATCTCTAATCATGACTCCTAATTTATGAGAAAAATTAAAGAAAAATAAAATTACAAGTATAATTCTTTTTAAAATTATTCTTAATGATTAATGAAATTTTGATTTGGTGGCGGGACGGGGTTTCCTGCCCACCTTCCGACAATCCACGTCGACCTTACCACAAAATTCAATTTAAGTACAAATTCCAATAGTGGAAATTTATTATGGGACCAAGCACTCTTGATTAGTTCGGTCTAGAGGGGGATTAGTAGTAACTAGTGCTTTAACTAAATGTTAAGAAATGAATAAATATATTAACTCCATTAGTGCAACAACTTCGTGGACCACTAACACAATAAACACAAACTAGTTGAATAAAACATATAATATCACCTAAATGAAGTGTGATTGGAGCTTATCGATTTCGTTTTTAAAATTCAATTCTAGTGCAAGACAACCTCTACTTTGACACGACATTTTAACAACGAACACAATTCGTCATATGACATTTTGAAGCCAAATTTGCCTGACTATGTTCCATTTCATGTCCAGTGTGTCAAAAGCACTTGAGATGATAGTGTTAGCCAATGAATCATT
This sequence comes from Fraxinus xanthoxyloides, assembly GCA_903798325.1. Lineage (NCBI taxonomy): Eukaryota > Viridiplantae > Streptophyta > Magnoliopsida > Lamiales > Oleaceae > Fraxinus > Fraxinus xanthoxyloides. The sequence continues at coordinate 8,834 of CAIGRL010201460.1, read as the reverse complement.
TGATTTGTTGATCAAATGTAATATACCACTTTTATATGTTAAATGCAAATTACGGACATACCAACCAAAAAAAATGCCTCCAGTGGCCACTAATGTATTAGTTTCAATTTAATTGCAAATTACTAATATGTATATGAGAGGTCCCCAATATGTATTCTGCTGTTATGTATTTGTAGAAGTCGAACATTGGTTGAAAATCACTTCCAAATTGACTTTCAAAAGAGTTCCAATCGAATAAGAAAAGTTTCATTCGCGAGCAGATTTTTTGGTCTCTACACAGTAGTTATTATTTTGGACATAACTTCCTCTCTAGATATCCGATTGATGCAATTCAAAGTGCATTGGTAAGCTAACTCAAATATCTACAACTTTGAAGAAATATGATTTTTCCAACTCGGACGTTTACTGTGCCAAAAATAGGTTTCAGTTTTCGACTAGAAATATAGAATATAACTTGTGATTGGAAATTGATTTTTATCGTATTTCATTCATTCTTGAGTTCTAATTCCATCCAATTTTCTCATAAAAATCTTTTAAGTATCATCTTTTGGTCCAAATCAACTATTGAATAATTTCAATTTGGTCCTCAGACTTTGAATTTTGTCATTTTTCACCAATTTTTGCTTCTTTCTTTCAATTTTTCGTTCAACCATTAAGTTTTACCTATATAGCATAAAAATAAAAATTTAGGATATATTTTGTCAAAAGAACTACCAAATATTGATATTTTAGGATCTCGAATAAGTGTATAAAATACACTTATCATTTTGATCACGGAATTTCAGCGCAAGGGATAGAGGTTTACACGAAGAAGATTCAGGTTATTCAATAAAATAATATTTTTCATCACATAAATAACTTTTCCTTTTTTTTCAACCACACATTCTCCATCAATTTACTATTCCAGAATACATTCTTCTAAAATAATGTGCCTCATACAGACCCTCAGCAATAATTGTTTCCAGTTGACGGCATAGAGTTTCGTTTTCATGATTTCATCCCTAAGCAATAGTTCATCACGTCATATGCTGTGTTCTCTTTGGCGGCCTGATGTCAGGAGTGTCACTACTCTCGGATACCAAAATGATGTAGTGGAACTATGTAGAACAAATAACACAGAGAACAAGAATACGGAACAGCCTCCAAAGTTCGTCTGTATTGTATAAAATTTCAACTTTCTCTTAATAATAAAAATTGAGGTTAAATACCTTTCAGACCCTTCCACAACTAAAGACTGAAACAACAACATCCACCAAAGTCAAATGTTGGATATACGAAAATTAAATAAGCTATGCTTTATCTTTATTGTTCTTTATGCTTCTTAGGGATAATTATTTCGTTAGATTCATCGATGTCGTTTTCTTTTTCTGATGTAATTAGACGTTGCTTCGTTTTGTTGATTCTGTAACTTTGTGCTAATCCTGATGGAAATATGGAACTAACTGGAGAATCAAATGCATTTCGATAACTTTCACTTGTACTTATGATTCATTCCAATTCGATTAAATGAATTTTTGGTGGATTTTGTGAATCAAACACACACACAAGGGAAAAATAATAAAAATAAAAAAAGCATGCGCTCGGCTCAAAAAAATTCCATTTGTCCCAAATGAGCAATATAGTCTGATTGTTCGATTACTAATCAAATGGTAACATTCTTGTCATGGCGAGTTTCTTTCTCTGGCCCTGTTTGGATGGTGATTAACACTTGAAATACTGAACTAGCATGGCAAATATTTCTGATGAAACTGATCGTGTTAAATCTCTTTGCTGAAAGTACACATTTTACAAAAACATGAAAATGAAAATGAGGATTAAAGGCTTAATCAGGTTATCTGTAGAAATATATCAATATCGTTGACAATATAAATCTGTTTATTTCTTTATCCATTCGACGAAATCATTAAGATTCTTGCTAGGTTTACCTCCTCTCAAACTACTCATCATTAGTTCCTTAAGATCCAGAGCTCTTTCTTTGAAAGTATTGTCACCAAGTAGTTGATGAATCTTGTTTTTGATTTCTTCACAGGTGATTATCCCACTTGCGTCTTGTTCAAATTGCAGTCCGACTTTCCAGATATCGCAAATGTAGCTCTGGTTAATGAACTGATCAGCAAAGTAAGGCCAGCAGATTATTGGGATGCCGTTGCTCACGCTTTCTACTGTTGAGTTCCAACCACAGTGACTTAAGAAGCAAGCAGTTGAAGGATGACTTAAGACTTTCTGCTGTGGTGCCCAGCCTATCATTTTCCCTTGGGTCGATACTCGGTCCAAGAATCCTTCAGGGAATGCCTCGGTTGCCCCATTTGTATAGTCTGGTCGGATGACCCATATGAATGGCCTATTTGTGAGCTCAAGTGCTAGAGCTAATTCATGAAATTGAAGTTTGTTAAAAACAGCAAAACTGCCAAATGCAACATATATAACTGAGAAGGGTGGCTGCTGGTCGAGCCATTTTAAGCAATCAGAGTCCTCCATCCAGAAGTGGCCAGCCGAATTTCCTAGCCGGGTGCTTGCTAGAAGGGGGCCGATGGGAACTATTTCTGGAGCCAAGGTGAATGCTCCTGGCTCAAGATCATATGTCGAGTTGCATATCAGCCAATCTGCTGATTTCACTGCTTCGTTGTTTTGTATCATAAGGTCGAAAATTTGTTTCCTCATCTTCAAGTTTTGGAAACGTGTCCAGACGAAGTCTAATGTACTCATGATAGGCATGGCTGGCGCAAACTGAAACTTCTGGTTCTGTTTTGGAGTTCCTGCAGTGAGCAGTGACTTTAGTCCCCCATTTAACTTCTTTTTGTTCATTAATCATAGTATTATTCAGTATTGTACAATATATATTACCAAACAAGCTATTACAAAATAAAGAGAAGCTAAAATCTTGTGCAATATCTTGCCCGTAATTACATACCATATATGCCCTTTACGATGATTCTTGCTAGTAAATTATTTCAGATTTACCACAGATCACCTCATCTTCCAAATTGGATTCAGTATATGCTAGTTAGATACTGCAGCAGGTTAAGCTATAATAATCTCTTACTTGTCTATGCGAGGCCCTAAACATTTTTTCCTGTGCACATTCCTCTATAATAATTTTTTTAGTTTCTGGAAAAAAAAAACACTGTTGCAACTGCCTAACTCAACTATATTGAACTTCTTGTTTATCACAAACTCAACATCAGAATTTGTGTAAAAACTTATCTCAGTGGCATTTATCTGTTGCAGTAGAGTTAAATCATCTGTAAGTATATCTTACCTTCGTTGTCAATTATTCCGTCATCAATTAGCTTCGGAATTCTAAATCCCAAAACTAAAGACGCTGCTGCTGCAGGTAAGAAGGCTGCTCGTCGAATTCCCATATTCTTAGCAACTTCCTGTGCCCAACCAAGGCTCTGATCAGCAATAACACAGGTGATCTTGTCATCCTCTGATATGTTCATTTCTTGTATTAGCTCCGCAATTTTCCTTGGCATAACTTTGTAGACTGCCTCAGTCAATTTACCGGGCACATTCCTGTCATCTGATTCAAGTCCATCCGGAATCGAAACCAGATAAATTCGATCTTCTGGTATATCTCTTCCGGATAATGAATTTATGATAAGATTATGAGTACTCTCTGTGTTTACAAATGTGATTTTGATGTTTTCATTGGCCAAACATTGTGCCAGTTCCATTAGAGGAATTACATGGCCTTGTACTGGATATGGTATCATCAGAACATGTGGTTGGTCCATTCTTGTTTGCTATGTGGTGGATTGTTAATGTAGATTTATAGTTTGAATTTATATTTGGTAATGGTATTTAATTGAAGCTTGTGGGACTGCTGGTGGCCTTTGCAATCAAGAAATAATTGTTTTTCAATCTTGGAATTGACTTTGCAAGTGTAGAAAGCTGTTGATAATGAGAACTTTTTTGTAATAAATTTTTTTTTTGTAAGTGGTCCATTTGACAACTCGTTTGCACATTTAGAATCATTATTGGTTAGGCGTATTATGATTTAAAGAAGGCATATTATTTTTCAATCTTGAAATTGACTTGGTAAATACAAAAAGCTCCAAGTACAGGTAGAAAGCTTCTATACAGTCGACTAATTAGAATTATTTCGAGCTTCAATGTTATTGAGAAGCAATTCATTACAGCCCCTTAGCATATCAGTCATAATTGGTGGATGCAAATTATGCTTTAAAAAGCCCTACAGTTCAATAGATGACACCTTTCGTTTTCTCTCTCAATCCGACCCTTCTCAACGCCACCCAACGAGTACTAACCATTGGTGCTTGGTTGATGAAACGGTGGACTTGAGAACCAGCAAAACACCCTGGTCGAGTACTACAAAAATCAAGAATACATTAAAGTTTCAGGGTCCACAAGATTTTCTAACACTATTTATGAATGTTTGTGGGACTGACTGCTGCAACTACTTGTTTCATTATCTCGTCTACTAGCTCTTAGAGCCTTTCTCTGGTGGCATCATCATCTACCAGTGTGATTAAGACCAAAAAGCATATTTTATGAGACTGTTCTTAAATATTTATAAATAAAAATGTTCATTATGTTATCATGTGTTTAAAGTCAATAATCTATTATCGTTCTCCCTTTGGCTTTATCTAATATTTAAGATTTGTGGGCTACTCATTATTATGTTCTTACTGAAAAAAAGATAAAAAAAATTGAAAGAAAAATGTTTTAAATATATTGTTGTTGTTGACAGATTGAAACCATAGAATTAAGAAATGTATTTGTGCTGAAATCATTTAGCAGGATTGAAAAGACAAGAATGCTTTATAATTTCCTTCTTTCATTATTGCATAATTATAACTGAATTAATTAATTGAAAAGAAGTGAATTGAATTAGACATGTCTAACCTCTTATGTTTGTAGAGTTCAGTCTTTTTGGATAATCCATAGGATTTGGACTTGGATTAAAAAAAATAATAATAAATAAAAAGACAAAAATAGTACCAAATAGAGGTATTCTTTATGCTGCATGCTTTATAAGTAGAGCAAGGATGTAAAATAGAGTTCTATAATTGAAATTATCTTTGAATCTTACACTCATAACTTCTAAGAATTACCCAGGTCAAGAATCTCAACTCTAAATACTTCCATTTAGAATAGTAATAAAACTTTTAATGTCAAAATATGAACTCTAATTTACATCTTCGCTCCATAATAGAAAACGTTCTTCAAATCTTAAAATTCTAACATCTAACTGAAATAACAAAGTTCGACCCAACTAACACCTAAGGGGGGGTGAATATGTGTTTATGAGAAATTTAAATTTACCAATTAATAAATGCAACAAGTCGCGGTTATTAATTAATCTAGATGAATTCACATGCACAACTATCCTATGTTGAATTACCGCGGCTAATAAATTACTGAAAAAATAAATAACACTTCAAAATTGTTGACAGAGAAAACTGATAACTGGGTAAAAACTCGGGCCCAAACCAGTAAAAATTCACTATAAACAAATCAACTTATAGTACTATTAGACTCGACTAACTCTAGTACTTTCTGACCTCCTAATTATAATAACTAAAGCCCTCCTGGATTGCGTGCTCCTGCACCAACTCTCGACCTTCTGAATTTGTATCTCCTATAGACCAATAAGAACTCCTCGTTCTCCAACAACTGGAACTCTGATCACCTTCCTTGATCTTCAGATGTCGATAGATATTATGGAAGTGTGTGTTTTGGTGTTTGGTTTATGAGAAGTTGATGTTTTTCCATACTATGAAGAAATTAAAACGAAGGTTGAACTATTAGAATGATATGTAGGAAGTAATATTTTGCTTCTCTCAGTGTTCAACACATATTTTTCAAATGGAGATGTATATATATAGTGTAGAGACTTTGGGTAGTATGGGTCGGATAAAAATCTTGAGAAATGTGAATTAGGTTTTCTCGGGATACACTATCGCTCGAGCAATAACTCAATAATAGGCGAGCGATGGCGTGTCGCTAGAACGAGATCCAGGCGAATGGCGAGCTACGCAGCTTAGTGGTGGCAAACGGGCCGAGCGATTTGTCGATTGATCGCTCGGCTCGTGAAAATTCAGCTCATGGGCGACTCGGGCTTGTCAAATAACAAGCCCGAGCATGAGCCAAGCAGGTTGACTAGCTAGGCGAGGCGAACCCGCTCGCTTGTGAGCTAACGAGCTCGCCCACGAGCATAGCCCATGAGCCAAGCTCGTAGGCTCGTCTAAGGCAAAGAGTTTATTTTTTTAAAAAAGGGTTTATCTTAATAAAATTGACGAGCTCGTGAGTCGAAACTCGGCTCAGCCCACAAGCCACGAGCTTACGGGCCGAGCTGAGCTTAGCCCATAGTATAGCCGAGCAGAAGCTCGAGAGTCACGAGCCGAGCTAACTCGGCTCGGCCAATTGCCACCTCTAACGCAGCTTCTGTTTCTATGGCTCAAGCGTTAGCTGGGGAATAGGTTAGCGAAATTGCTGCGACTCTTTACTCTTCATTCCATACTCGAACTCCACGACTTCTAACTTACTTCTACAACTTACCACTTGACATTTTGACTTTTAAAAACTTATTTTCAACAATAGTTTTGTCAAAAGATTGCTAACATCTTTGATATCTAAAAAACTCCACATTTGGTATTCTGTAACAAAACATGTATTACAAATGAAATAGATTCAATATAATCTACCCAAAACCAACTCACTCGGCTAAATCTTACTTTTCCTTTATCTAACATGTTCCCTAAAAAAATCAACTCAAATACCAAGTGTAAAGGATGTGAAACAGTAACAGGAATACAAGCATTTGAGGCTGTAATCCATAAACTCAACAACTTACCAGCTAAATTAAGATGCAATATCAATGTAAGTCAATACACAAAAATAACATTGATATCAGTAAACATCAAGATTTAATCTAGCTAACACGAAGAAAATATTATATACATCCAAAAAGTGTAAAAAATATGCTTAACTCAAATATCATATACATTGAAAAAAATATTTTTAAATCAAATCAGACATATTAACATAGTGCCTACTCTCCCTTTTTGTCACAAATAACAAAGGATAATCGAGCAACTACGCAGCAACAACACCATCATTACCATCGATCGAAATATAGCATATTATTATTATTATTATTATTATTATTATTATTATTATTATTATTATTATTATTATTATTATATCAAACATTCCGACATATAAGTGAACTCAAAAATGCAAATGATTACAAGTGAGGCATCATCAATAAAATAAATCTTCCACATACTCAAAGCAAGTTTAACTAAAGTATAGTGTATAAGTGACTCATGTATGTTAAATGTCACTATTTTCTTGTGAACAAGACTCCAAATCTTAAATTTGTGAGAAATGACATGCTAAATATCACTGTTAAATAAGTGTATTCCCCTACTAATCAAAGTCAAACAAATAAGTCTATTACGACCTTTAAATGAAGCTCATTTTTCACGAAAATTATTTTTTTCTCCCTTGACATTGAACATGTATATTACCACAATGTGTATTATATATTTTATTTTTCAACTCATCATTTTTCTCAATTTTTATATCTTATGTGCAGATCGTTCCCCATTAAGCAAATAAGATGACCCATATAACGAGTGTTGGGTCGATGACTCCAAGTTGTTGACCATAGGGCATCAGATTATGAGAATCCCCTCAAACTTAATTACTCAAGTTAAATAGTTTTCGAAAAAGAGTATAAAATGAAACATTTTTATTTTATGATAAAGGGATTATACTTGAGCTTAGGTCAGCTAAATAAGGATCAATTCATGTTCAAGATCACCTTACCAACAGATGACTGTTATCCCAAATCTCACACATGCAATCAAGACTCACTCACAAGATCATAGTGTGTGCTATGCAAATGGTACATGAAGAAATCCATAATCAGTACTCCACATTCAACCTAACTAAAGTAATGGAAACTATGTTACGTATCAAATGAATGCATACTCGGTCACAAAAGCAGATTTAAGTACACCATAAAATGTCAAGTAGCTTAAAAAATTTAATTAAAAAAAATCAGATCAAATATAATAAATATATAGAGAATGAAATGCATATTAGAATGAATGGACTATATGAACTGTACATGTATGCACCTAAGTACCTAATCAAAGAGATACATAAACGTTCTCACCTTTAAGAGCACCATAAGCAACGTAGCAGTTCAATATTTCTTCATAACTAGGGAGATCACTTTTCTTAACTCAAACATTCTTAGACGTTGAGGTGATCCTGGTCAACTGTATCATCATCTTAGTTAAGTGGCTAACCTGATTGGTATGGAAGTTTACCTTGCTAGAGATATTCCGACTCCTACCTCTATTCACGAGTTTATGACACCTAGACCTTGTGTGTCCTAGCACACCACAATTGTGACACATAGGAATAAACTTAGGTTCAAAACTACGCTATGGTTGATATTAATGTATAGGTCGATTGGTCCTACGTTGTCTAATAGCCATAAGTCTTAACATACTTTTGTCCTTGGGTTCAGGATTAGCAACATTCATAAGTTTGTTGGTGACTGGGACAAACATGGTCTTGGATGCAGTAGCAGTATTTTTATCAGTTTAAACATATCCTAGACCTTGTCTACTTCCAGCCGGCTTATTCATCCCTAGCAGATTATTAGGTTTCTGAGAACCACTCAAGTAGAAATGAAGTTAAGTTCTAGATTTTTCTAGGTAACTTTTTAAGGTTTTAACCTTAGCTTCTAAATTCCTATTGACAAGTCTTAACTCACTCAAATTCTTTGTAGAATCCTGAAGGTTAGCGATGAGTCTCTCGCTCTCTCTCTCTCTCTCTCTCGCTCTATC
>CAIGRL010201455.1:0-12163 GCA_903798325.1 Fraxinus xanthoxyloides | reverse complement strand
CCTGAAATCCTCTGAATTCCAGGTGACTTGAAACCTGGAGCTGAAGTGAAGATAACTGGTCCTGTTGGAAAAGAAATGCTTATGCCAATAGATCCTAATGCAACCATAATTATGGTAATAATATGCTCGAATACATTAGCAGCAAATTGAATTTCTACCATATGTTATAAATGGAATATATCTATTCGTTTTGTAGCTTGGCACTGGAACTGGAATTGCCCCTTTCCGCTCATTCTTGTGGAAAATGTTCTTCGAGAAGCATGACGACTATAAGGTTGTTGAAAATCTCTTCATTAATATATGCAAAGGTGATCTTTTTTAAAATGTTAATTTGAATCGGCTGGCTTTTGTTGCAGTTTAATGGTTTGGCGTGGCTTTTCTTGGGTGTTCCCACGGGCAGCTCACTGCTGTACAAAGAGGTAAACATTATTGATTTCCCAGATCTATACTATATGCTAAAACAACTTGGTGGCAGAACTAAATAAAAACCACAACTGAGTTTAAATATGTGATCTTAGGCCACAAACATGAAATGGAAAATGCAGTAGAAAAGAAAAGCGCCATGTTGTATAGATTGTATAGATTTCATGATAATTTTTGTAAGTACTTCTGTGATAATCATCCTTATTCCTTATAAAGAATACTAGACTGATTGTATGGTAATGGTGAGCAGGAATTCGAGAAAATGAAGGAAAAGTTTCCAGATAACTTTAGGTTGGACTTTGCCGTTAGCAGAGAACAAACAAATGAGAAAGGTGAGAAGATGTATATCCAGACTCGGATGGCTCAATATGCTGAAGAACTATGGGAATTGCTCAAGAAAGACAACACCTATGTCTACATGTGCGGACTCAAGGGCATGGAAAAGGGAATTGATGATATAATGGTTTCATTGGCTGCTAAAGAAGGTAATCTCAGTACCCTATATTTCCATAGTAGCTGCTGTAATTTTGCGCTTGAGTCAGTCACCTCTCTATAAGTGTTCACAAAACATATAAGCATCTCCCATGCTCAAGTTAGAAGCACTAGGAGGAATAATATGAATAGAAAAGCATTGTAGTATTAATTTTGCTCATCCCCTTTCTGGTTTAGGATGCTCAATGCATAAGTATCTCAAGTCGGTGGTCATTTGCCACTACCCCGACTTTATACATGTTTACGAGTGGGTGAAATAGGTATGGTGCATAACACTAGAAATGGAGAGTGCACTTAGTGAGCTGTTAAAACGGGAGTGAGTAGTTATGCTCAACAGTAACTCTTTGTTTTTGCACATTCCAGGGCAATGGCGTCAATAAAAGCTTATGCAATAACTTGTTCTTGTTCTGCTCTTATAGGTATTGAGTGGATAGAATACAAAAAGCAGTTGAAAAAGGCAGGGCAATGGAATGTGGAAGTCTACTAATGGATTCTACCTTTCTTGTATTGCACAAATATCAGCAAGCCAATGTGATTTTATCTGTGCTGATGTAGATAGTCTACTTTCTTTTTTGTAACTTATTTTCTTTTTCCAATATTCTTCTTTCATGATCAAACAGTTGCACTGCTGAGTGCTGACCCTATGGAATTTTTTGGAGTATGGATCATGAAAAAATATAATAGTGAAACAAACTTTAATCTCATCAATGTGTAACTTGTTATGATCATCATTTTTATGTTCAGATTATCGGCAACTCCAGACTAACAGGAAAATTTTCGAATCTGCGAATTTTGGCAATCAAATAACGTGATCTGTGGATAGTTCATCTCAAGCTTGTGTAAATTTTCTTATCTAGAAGGGATGACATGGAGGTGTTTATAGTGAAGAGGAAAAATGTCATGAATAGGAATCATGGACTAGACAATGTTGATGCCAAAATAAGGTCACCTGAAAGGATGGAATTAGATTTATCGAATGTTGAATTTTTTTTTTCATGAACACTAGGAGCCTTTGAAGACACTCAGATACTTAAATCAATGAAGATTTAGACAAGTTGCAACACAATATAATTGAATTCTATACTTGGAATTTGATGATGAGTGTTTTTTAGTTCTGCATAGACTATAAAGATCGTGTTGTGTATAATTAACTTGAACGATGTTACATGTACAAGGAAAACTTACAAGGAGTTTAACAAAATGTCATGTGACAACTTTTCATTGGATTTTGGACAAAACACATAGTTAAAATAGCGAATCAAGTGCTGTCATCTCAGCACCTATAAAACTCCATGTGCATTATCCTTGTGCAAGTATCATTTTCCGAATTAACCTTTTATCTCCTCTATAGATGAGTTGTCTATCTTAGCTATTGTCACTAAACGGTTCTTTTCTTAGAATTTGGCTAATTGTTATGGGTCTAAAGTCTAACCCTTGCACTAGCTCCATGTTAATAATTTTTGATTCAGATTGAAGCTTTCATCTTAGCTAACACGACGAATTCAAGTTAGATTTAGGCACTAGTTGTTCTCTATTCTCTATTATTCATTTATAGTAACGATTGAGTAGTTCAGTTCGAATATATCGAGAACCGAACTGATTGGAACCACTAGTTTTACAAGAAAAAGGAACCATATTGAACCATAACTGATTGATTTTGGTTCAATTCGGTCTCAACTTTTCCCAGGGAAGTGGGAACCATGACTTCTCATCGGATGTTATTATGCTTCTTGAATAAAATTGAAATTGTAAGTCGTCGTGTAAAATTTCTCATTGTTTCACTTTTACGCCATAATATATAAACGATAACTCTTAGTTATTCTGAATACATGAATTTATAAATATTACAAATTTATTAATAAGTTATACAAAAACATTTTGGAATTGAATAAGAAATTGTCTTTGTAGCTAAAACCAACATCCGAACCATTCTATAATTGTCTTGTTCGATCCGATTCTAATTTCGGTCGTATGGTTTTGAGTAAAAATGTCCGCCTCTGATACATATAAGGCCTTGTTTGATTGCAACGAATTTCATGAAAAATATCATATCCGAGGAAAATGAATTTCACTTTGGCCATTTGATTGCAACGTGGAAATGAAAACTGAATTTCAAAGTACAATCACTTTAAACTGCATTTTCTTTATTTTCATGAAAAATTAATTTCTATGGGTTTGTCGAGTTTTTATTTTCCAACTAACATGGAATTGGACACCTTTGAATATCAAACGGACCCTAAAATTCTTCTTATTTGCATAAACACTTCCTCTTTATATACAATTCAATAATTTCTTTAATAATTCAAGGATTAATAGTTATAATTATTTTTTCTAATTAATTAATGCATATTTATTATTAATTTAATCAATGATTTAAAATTATGACTTTTTAGAATATAAGGATTCAATCATCCATTATGGAAGCAAATCGAGTACTAGAAAAATAAAAATCTTAGAGACGTAACAACTCCTTTTTTGAAGTTTGATGACTAAAGTACAATACTACTATTTTGCTAAAGACAATCACCATTTTTTAAAGCTTAGCGCCATAGCCAAACATGCTCTAATTGTTCTTTGGAAAAATGGGTGGTTTCCGTCATGCACGGTCCTCCATTGCTAAACAAAGGTATGTGAATTGGAAAGTTGAGCAAAACTTTCATTTGCACTACCTTCTCTCCTTTTCGGCCAACCCATATGACAGTAGAAGCGGAAAATAGAAAATCTTACAGAAAGTTCGAGGGCGGAGTGGTTGGGTGGGGGAAGGTAGGCTACCATTTTGAGCTTCTTTACCATCCTCTTGTACCCTTGATCAACCTCCGATCATGATTTGCATATCTGGGTAGCCTTTGAAATACCTTGATTTGATTTTGCTGTTTCTGGATTTATCTTTCTGTCTTTGAATTCAATTGAAGAAATAATGGATGACTCTATACGTCTGGCCTGCCCTAGTGGGGAATTATTCAATCCGGTTCTCACAATGGGCACCCAGATTTCATGCCTTCTTGTGATCTCCCACTTTTTTCAGCTTTTGTTGAAGCCCTTAGGCCAACCGGGACCCGTCGCTCAAATTCTTGTAAGTATGCATAACCAATCGGTGAATATTCTATGGGATTTTCTTGAATGAATGCTATATGTATGTGGAGAAAAAAAATAATTAACCGATGAATGAATGAAGAAGCATGCAAGATTATTCTAGGAATTTTAATAAAGAGAAAATTGAGAAATTAAAAGAAAAGTGAAAATATGTTATAATTTAACGTTGATGAGGTATACAGGATACAAAAAATCTAAATCATGGATTATCATTTTTAAATTTCGTTTTTTTTTTTTAAATAATATCTGCCTTTTCAGCTAGCATTTCTTTCCTTATAATACCAGATAAATCTGAACTTATTGTATTTGCTCTAAAAATATGAAGTGTTTGTATCCCTATCAATTCTGTTATTTTGCTTTGGCTTTGTAACTCAGGCAGGATTCGTGCTAGGTCCCTCTGGGTTGTCACATATTGATAAAGTAAAAAAGTTCTTCTTTCAAAATTTTGCTATAGATTACTACGAAACCATGGCACTATATGCTAGAATCATTATCATGTTTCTGATTGGGCTTGAGATGGATTTTCCTTATATAAAGCGCAACTTGCGTGTTGCAAGCATTATTGCTGGAGGAAGCAGCTTTGTTTGTACAATCTTTGCCATAGCTGTTACCTCCTTTATATACGAAGAGACTGGAGCGCATGGTTCTGCAGTCATGATGGCCTTAACAGTAGCCGTGATATTAGCTAACACAGCATCCCCTATTGTGGTTCGTTTGGCTGCTGAACTCAAGTTTGCAAGTTCAGATATTGGGCGGCTGGCCATATCTTCCTCATTGATTGGTGATGTCTATGCTGTATTTTTGTTGATCATAATTTCAAGAAACAAACATAAATACGACTTCTTCTTATGGATCATGTTGGGCATTGTCTATTTCTTTATTGTTGTAGCAGTAATAGTTCTCAATATATATGTAGCCAATTGGCTGAACCGGAGGAATAGGAATCAGAAATATCTCAAAAACACTGAAATATTTGGTCTTTTGGCAATTGTTCTTGTTGCTGCTACAGCACTTGAAACTATGGGTTTCAGCAGCATAATAGCTTGTTTAATCATTGGATCAATGTTTCCTAGAGGAGGCAAAGCTGCTCGAACGCTCTTGATCAAACTCTCATACTCGGTTAACAACTTCATACTCCCAATCTACTTTGGCTACTCTGGATTCAGGGCAGATGTTACTTTTATAAACAGTTTCCGTAACTTTGCTATAGTTGTCATAGTTATCTTGTTGAGCATTGGTGGAAAAATTACTGGCACGCTTGCTGCTTGTTTTCACCTAAAGATTCCACTAAATGAGGGGGTTCTTCTTGCTTTCTTAATGAACTTGAAGGGCCATGTTGACTTGCTGACTTTGACCATTGGCTTAGAGAATAAAGTAAGTGCTTTTTTCTGATGTTGAGTGCTTATTATAGGGAAATGTACATCACAAGTTCTCTGCCAACATCTCATTTCATATGTTTTAATTTCAGTGTTTTTTCTTGCAATTTGAACAGAATGTAAACCAATAAATCTTTTTGGAAGTCATCTGTAATCTCTTCACGTGACTATGTTAAACCTTTGATTCCCCTTATTACTGCATGATCTAGCATTTCACTTTCATGTTCAAGTTCAGCAAACTTTCCATGCATTAATATTGATAATTTTCTCAATTTAAAAGACTGAATTGATTCCTTATATTCTTCTTGTTCTTTACATTGATTATCATATTATTAGATTACTTAAATTCTAGATATGAAATGGTTGATGCAGGTCATGTCCAGCAACACATTCTATAATTTGATGTTGGCAGCAGTAGTAATCAATTCTTTGATTTGGGGGCCTCTAATAGCTTTCATGGTAAAAAGAGAAAGTGATATCCTTGGTTATAGGCATATAGCTTTTGAATCACAAAATCCAGAGAGTGAGTTGCGACTAATAGCATGTGTGCATGGCCCACGATCTGTGGCAACCATGGTAGGGCTGATTGCAGCATCTAAGGGGCCTGAAAATGTTTCTGTTAGTCCATATTTGATGCACCTTATTGAGCTCCCTGAGAAAAGTAAAACAAATTTAATGTATCATCAAAAAGAAGAAGATGAAATTAGTGATGATGATGATTATGGCGGTAATGATGTGGTGGAAATCAATGAGGCAGTGGATATCTTTGGTGCTGAATCTGGACTGATGATTCATCAAGTCAAAGTCGTTTCTCCCTATGCAACCATGTATGCAGATGTATGCGACTATGCTGACGAGATAAGAGCTTCTATTATTATCCTCCCTTTCCACAAACACCAGAGAATTGATGGAAAGCTGGAAAGTGGCAAGGAGGGTATAAGGATTACTAATCAAAAAGTGCTTCGACACGCCTCATGTTCGGTTGCCATTCTCATTGACCGTGGACTCACAGCTGGTGGCTCCCATACATCTAGTTCTGAATCATTGCACGATGTTGCTACTTTATTTTTTGGTGGACCAGATGATCGTGAGGCATTGGGATTCAGTAGAAGACTTGGAATGCACCCTCACATAAACCTCACGATTATTAGGTTCCTCCATACATCTGAAAGAAGGCAAACTATGGGGGTCAATATTGCCGAGAACAAAGAGGATGTTTTGATGGCAATATCAGATCACGAGACAGAAAGCAACATAGACAGTGCTGTCCTGACTGATTTCTACAATAGGTAGGGAAAGGCATCTTATTTTAATGGCTTAAAAAGTGTGTTTCCCTTTCATTTGCATCATACTAACATTATTCAAATTATAATCGTTATTATTATTCTTATCAATATTCCGTTAATTGTGAATTATAGGTATGTAACGACCGGTCAAGTGGGATACGTAGAGAAGCATGTGGACAATGGTGCCGATACGGCATCTGCCCTGAGGGACATGGCAGACATGTATTCAATGTTTATTGTTGGAAAGGGTGGTCGAGATCACTCAATTTTAACAACAGGTATGAGTGATTGGGAAGAATGCCCTGAGCTAGGTAAGGTAGGGGATCTGTTAGCATCTTCAGACTATGATGTTAGTGGTTCAGTTTTAGTCATCCAACAACATAGATCTTCAAAGAATGCCAATCATCAATAGAAAGGATAGATGCTGATGAATGGTTTTCAGATGAATCCCTACTGTCTCATATACCATACAATGGTCATGGAAAAGCTTCAAAATATAGAGAAATTAGTCGGTAAATCTCTGGGAAGATCATAAGCTAAGAACTGTGCACGCTTGGTCAAGTTACAGTTGATCAATCTCTTGGAACATGCCTCCCATGGTCCTTACAATACATAGCAATGTATGTATATTCACCTTGCTACACAACCATTGTATGTAACAACTGACTTTCCGTACTTTCTGAATCCGTAGAAGAGTACATTTTTTTTCTTGTTTCTAATCTTTTATCTTCACGGGTAGAATAGAAGAAAGATCTGTGTAAAAGGACTAGCTTTATATTCTTGTGTATAGATTAGATTCTTTCTAGCTTTATAGAATGAAGATTAGTTATAAGTTGACACGAGACTAGATCTTATATATTGATTCTTTTTACAAGTAATTCCAATTGATTTTACGATTACGAATTTTCAAATTGTACATTGTTTTTCATGTAAAATGTATCAGGTTAGAAGAACAGGTGGCCTTTGCTTCACCTGTGAATCTCACCAAGGCCAGAAACCGAACTACATACGGGCCGTTGTGAGACCAGAAACTAAGGTCATATAAGTGTGACATAAAACTATATTTATTGGTTTAAAAAAAATGTGCGAAATTCCAAAGAGAAAAATGTAAATTTTTTTGGACCAGGCTAGTTGTACAATCGAGGTTGATAACCTCTCACATATGGAGCGGGTGGATGGGTAATTTTTTATTTTTTTAAAACACAGTAGGACCCACAATTGCGAGTATATTGTTAACCTCGATTGTACAAGTGCTAGTTGTCATATGGTTGATATTGATATGCTATTCAATTTTGCGATCTAAATAATTGTTCATTCAATGAATTATTGACACTTTATCAATAATTAATATAACATCTCAAATTTACCCTCATTAAATTCACCACTAACTAGTCAACTTAATGACATGTCAATAATTCATTGGATGAACAGCAAAATAGGACAGTAGATTTCATATCTTGATCACCTCGTAAGTTTTATTGATTATTAAATTATAATTTATTTTTCATTAATTTCCATATCAATACCGTAATTATGGGGAATACAATTTAACCTTATTCTTATGAGGTAAAATAAAATAAAATAAAATCAAAAATCAAAATTGTTATTCTCTTTCTAGTCGCCAATCAACATTCTTCAAACCTTATTGATGATACCTATAAAAATGGGGTTGTTGGAATTGCTCCACCAAGGATCAAGAATTTATCTCCAACGCTTCAATAACCAGAAAACGAGGCCAAAACTCTCCCCCATTTTCTAGAGAGAGAAGTATTGCTAGTATTGGAATTAAGAAAATGAGAGCGATTAGTAACGTAAGGAAAATACTTTGTGTACATTGACTATTTATTGGAGATGATGTTTATCGCATGCCCCGACATTAGATTTATTGATGAACTATCTTTCTACTGTAGCATAAGGATCTTCAGACATTTGCCGTGTTCGTGGATGTTTGATTAGGTTGATCTATCTTAGTACTATAGCACAAGGATCTTCAGACATTTGGGGAGTTCCCGAACATAAGATCTAGGGCTAACTTGTCCCGATATTGAGACAAAGATCTATGGACCTTTGTTACATTCTTGTACCATTGAATATAAAAGGATATGTAAATAGAATATGCAATTAAGAGGAATTGATCAACGACCTTTGACTATGAGCAATCGATCAACCAACCATAATGTTGGTCATCGGCTAGCTTGAATGGCTGGTCCATGACCATTTTTATGCAGCTTATTGATCGGAGATAGACCCTTTGCGCCCAAGCACCCTACCGGACCACTAAGTCTACGTGGCCATGTAGGGTGCTACTTGATATCTCTCGTGAGAAAGTACTACCCAGTCATGCATTGTGTTGACGATCGTTAATCAACTCAAAGCAGGGATGAGGTCATTCGTGGTGCCTTTAGTGCAAATATTTAAATTTCCATTTTGTTAGCATCACAAGCCCCCATACTCCTTAATGATTTCATCAGGTAAATTTCATTCAAGGTAACTATAGTTTACTCTAGTGTAAATCGAGTAATGGTGCTTCAATTTTGGTCAATCTAGATACTACACTTACATTTGATTTTAACTAAGGTAACTTCTTCCAATTCAAGCTACGTTAGATATGCTAAACCACATCAATTGGCAATTGGTTCTGGAAAAATTACAAGGCATGAACTTAGACAAGTGTGACGTAATGCAAGTCATGAAAGTATTTCAGTCGGACGAGAGTCCAGCTAGAGTATTTATGAGCTTGATTGATAAAGAATTCATGCGGTATATGGTATATGAGAAGCTTGGTCGTGATCCACCTCCACTACTTTAGGATAGCGTACTTGGATAATTTAACAACCATATGTAAAAGTATGATATCTATGGTGATTTGAATTGCTACTTTTTTACAATAGAGATTTTTTGGTTTTTTATTTCTTTTATTTGATCCGTACTATGCTAGACAAACTCTGTTCATTATTCATTGAATTGATTATTTGGTTATCTAATAATTGGTTAATGTTTTAAGGTTTTCACTTGATCAAAACTTGTGGAGGGCGCCAAATCTTTTGAGGCAACAGATATGAAAGCCACTGAACCCCATGAATAAAAGTGTAATTGCATAATTGCACATGATTGTGTGTTTTTATGGATTTTTTTCGTGATCCGAGCCACCTCAATATAATATTCAACGATTTGTTCAAGTATTTGTTATGTATTAAATTCATCTTGCATCTAAATTATATTTGTGTAGAGATTGAAGGAACCATTGAACACTACTTCTAAAAATTGATTGAATAATTTTAATAGAAAAGTCACAATTTCCATGGAAAATGTGACAAACTCCTTGGAAAATAATGGCTATCAAACAACAAAAGCTAGAAAAAATGATTATTTTCATGGAAAATAATAACTATCAAACACCAAAAGATGGAAAAATACAATATTTTCTAAATTGAAAATTAAGTCAATCAAACACTAATTGATATTTTCCATGCAAATAATTTCTAGACAAGTCAATTATCTAGAATTTATTTTCTTTCCATTTGAATTTCATATTTACAATCAAACACATCCTAAAAGAAAAGTGCAGTTACCATTAATAGCCTTTATCCTTAATTTCCCCAGGGAGTATCAACGTCAGAAACCAGTTGGAAAACTAAAAAGTCTATGCCCATGTCAATTTCCTTTTAGGCCTGTTTGATTGGTCATCATTTTTCACGAAAAATGAAAAATAAATTACAACTTTTCTTTTTGTCTTGTTTGATATACTTGTTTTTTTTCTTTCATGGAATTCATTTTCTTGATTTGGCTCACATGCTCACATTTTCCTTGGTTAGGTGGAAACCAATTTCCACCAATTTGGTGGAAATTGATTTTCCAGCCTTTTTTTTTTTATTTTTTTGCTAATTGAAAAAAATTCTAGATACAATGATAAAAAAAATTATCACTTTTATTGACAATTTCTATGCAAAACAAAACCAAACGAATGATATTCAGTATTGTAATTTTTTTTTTAATTTTTTTTTTGGCAATTGAAACAATTTCTGGATCCAATGGTAAAAAAATTATCACTTCAATGGATAATTTCCATGAAAAACTAAATCAAACGGACGCCAAATTTTCAACATTTTTCAGGTGAAAAATTATATCAATGAAACATAGTTAATTACAATTCCCAATAAAACAAATTTTAGACAATTCAATTCCCTATAATTTATTTTCTTTCCACCCAAATTTCATATTTGCAATCAAACGGACCCTTAGTACCACGCCCTGATAGTGCAGCAGGGTTCTCAATTCACCTTTTTGGTGTGAAGGTTTCGGATACCCCTTAGCGACTTTAACGTTAGAAGTATTGAAAATTTTCTTTAATTCCACAAATTTATAAAGATGAAATGATGATGTTACCTACAGATTTAATTCCAATTTTAACGACTTTGTGAGTCCACTTTTTATTTGTTTTTGCAATTTTTATTGCTTTAAAATATTTAGAAAATTTTAAAAATTGAAAATTTGTGAAAATTGAAAAAAAAAAAAGAGAAAATTTAAAAAATGTATTTTTTTATTTTACTAGTGTTTCCAAATAATAATAATTCTATATTTGAATCTGAGGTTGATTTATGATATGTTACCAGATGAGGTCACCTATGCTTATTTTCATATATTGTTTATTCGTGTACGACCGTATTATTGAACACTAGTCGATTTAAATTATCATTAGGTATGGAAATTATTGTGTAGTAGGATATATTCTTTGAGTTGGTAGGACTAGGTTATAAATTATCCTAATCTACTACGTTCAAACACATCAATCACTTAAATAATGTGTACAAGAATAGTTTGGTGGTGATTTATTGACAAAGATGATTGACTGAATATGTATTGATTCCGTGCATGAATTATATATGTGGAACGATTTTGACTATATGTAAAAATTAGGTATTGACTATATGCTATGAATTTTAATACGTATCTCAAATAAAAAGTATTGTTCTAGTAATGGTAAAAAACGGAAAAAAAAAAAATTGTCACATGTACACGAGCGAAAGCTACCTCATAAAAGATCTCAATAAAGACACTGCATAATTATCCGTAAATGACGATAAAACTTGACAATAGAGGGTCTAGATGGAACCAACTTGAGTATTTATCTTTTTATGTAATTTTTTTTTACCATACTTGGGTGATAATGGGAGTTGGCTATTCACACACGCTAAATAAGTTAGCATTTTTTTTTTCAAAATTATTGAAAGCCTATTATGAATTGCTCGATTTTGAATGTGAATTCTTCGTGGTGAGATATCTAGTGAATATATATATGCAACAATAAGCCATATAGATTCTACACTCAAGGTGTGATGTCGAAGTGTATAACTAGAGCTCATGAAGAGTAGAATACTCTCTCAATTTGACGCGTCATCTTTGAATGAGACAAATTTGTTCTCCTAATATTCCATTAGTTAAAAGTCAAACCAAACCCCTTACGTAACACTTGAATTATTTTATTATTGCTAA
>CAIGRL010201453.1:0-12140 GCA_903798325.1 Fraxinus xanthoxyloides | reverse complement strand
TTTGTTAAATTTTACATTTTTTTTTTTTATTTTTTATTATTTTTTTTAATTTTTTTTTTTTTTTTTTTTTTAATTTTTTTTTTTTTTTTTTTTGGAAAATAGGTTTTATAATAGTGAATTTTGGATTGTGATTGAAAAGTAGGAATTTTTAAAATTTATGTATAAAATTGTTTTATTGTGGGAATGTGTAATTTAAAATGAGTTTGAGAAAAAAAATGAGGGCCCATTTGGTTTGTTTTTCAATTTTCAATTTTGAGTTTTGAGTTCATTCTTCATTTTCTATCGTAGGGGGTTGTTTTAAGATTACTAAAAACGCGGTTGGTTTATCATTTTTAAAAGAATAATGCTATCAACACTAATCCATGTGACAACACTTAATATGTTCAATTAAATGAATCATGTGGCATTACCTTTAAGCGAATTTATCATCTAATGTTATGCAGTTATCATCTCAATTGATGTTTAACACTGGTAATGTTCGAAAAATATCACTCAAAATAGAAAACTAGAAAACACGTATGGTTTGAAATTTTAAAAGATTGTTTATGAAATTTATTCCAAGAAATTTGATTATTCAATAAATATAGAGAAGTTTTATATTAATATTCTAATAAATTAATGCTTACATTTTAAAATCGATAAATCTTACAATATTTTTTCTCATTACAAAAGTAAAATTAAAACAAATAATAAATTGAATTCAATCTATAGAAAATAAAAATAAAAATTAATGATGTGAATGACTAAGAATATTTTTATTTGTGTTCATTTAAATATTTTTATGTAAATAATCATTAAAAGTTTAAACTATTTTTATTTTTCTATTTTTCTAGAAATTTTATAATTTAATTTTTTCATAATTTTATTATTTTTAGCATTTTATGTTTTATTTTTTCAAATTTTTTTTCTATTTTTTCAATTTTTTTTCTCAAAAATTTATTTGCTAGAATTTTTTTTATTTTTTATAAACGAATTTTAATTTAAATCTTAGTTTTTCATTTTTTTTAAATGTTTTTTTAATTTTCACTAAAAACATTCACATGGTTCCTTCAAAAGCTCGAGTTGAATGATCAAAATCTCCTTTATATTCAGTCGAAGAGATCAAAGCGAAATCATAAATTCAACAAGTCAAATGATCTTCCCTAAAATTGACCTCCTTTCCAAATGAATTGAACATCGATACCACATTCATTAAAGAGATATGACCAGCTCTCTAGGTTGCATAACCCTTTAGATTATTTTATTCATACTTGAAAAACAACCCTATCGGTCCGCTCCTTTTAAAATGAAAATTCTTAGCTATCCTCCAAGGCTTAAAACCTTGTAATAAATCAGTTCGTAAACTCTTTCAGACACTTAGTTTCACTTGGTTGGGGAAAAGTTTCAACTTTCCTTCCACGAGTTTTCGAAAATATATTTTCAAAAATATCAGACAACACGTTTTCATTGTTTCGTAAAATTAAAAATTGAACATAGAAAATCAATGAGTTTTTAAAGATTGAGGGCTCAAACAAGGGTTTATTTAACTGCACGTTCTCTCGGTGCGTGAACTCATAGTTTTTTATACTTTCAAACTACATTATTCAAAAATTCATTTTTCGTAAAATATTTTCGAAAACTTTTACATCAAACATGCCCTCAAACCTAAGTATATATTAGAGATGGGTACAATGAGTACACTTTCGGTATTTTTGGGTTTGAATTCGATACCTCATTTGGGCTTGTGATAAGGTATTTCATGTTTATCTACACTCGACCAACTGACAAGACCATATCTAGCCATTTTGAAAGGTTGGGGGATCAAATATGCAAATTTTCCTAATTAAAAGAAATATTTATCTCCCAAAAAGTATTTGCCGTGTTATGCTAAGAATCAAGATATTATTTTACCTCTATTTGATACTGATTAACATCTTATTTTATGGATCCCACAAATTTTCAACCACACATTTCATCAATTTTTATCAAAATTTATTAAAAATCATATTTTAATCCGCATCAAACGGAGGCTTTATAGAAAAGGTGTGCCGTGTACAGTAAGCAATATTATTTTGGTATCCATTTGACTTTTTTTTTTTATGAAAATTGTCCATGAAAGTGATAATTTTTTTTTACCATTGGGTCTAGAATTTATTCCAATTGCCCAAAAAAAATATTTTTTTTAAAAAATTATCATACTGAATACCATTTGTTTGACTTTATTTTGCATGAAAATTGTCTATTAAAGGGAAATTTTTTTACCATTGTTGATAAACAAGGGTTTATTTAACTGCACATTCTCTCGATTCGTGAACTCATAGTTTTTTATACTTTCAAACTACATTATTCAAAAATTCATTTTTTGTAAAATATTTTCGAAGACTTTTACATCAAACATGCCCTCAAATCTAAGTATATATTAGAGATGGGTATAGTTAGTACACTTTCGGTATTTTTGGGTTGAATTCGATACCTCATTTGGACTTGTGATAAGGTATTTCATGTTTATCTACACTTGACCAACTGACAAGACCATATCTCTTGTCTAGTTTTTGGGTGGTGTTATAGCAGTGGCTGGTGTGTAGGTGGTTGTGGCTTTTGGTGATTTGTCGTGAGTGGTGTGAAAGAAGAAGATGAACTCTTTGTTGTGCACAATTGGTTATTTTTTGTTTATTTAAAGGAGTGGTAATTTTGTCTTTTTACACAACCTTACCAACCCAAATGGACATATTCTATTATTCGAGACCCATCATGCATATTTTCTCAAACGTTGGCAATGTTTGGTGCTATTTTTAAAGATTGTGAGAATATCTAGCCATTTTCAAAGGTTCGGATCAAATATGCAAATTTTCCTAATTAAAAGAAATATTTATCTCCCAAAAAGTATTTGCCGCGTTATGCTAAGAATCAAGATATTATTTTGCCTCTGTTTGATACTGATTAACATCTCATCTTATGGATTCCACAAATTTTCAACCACACATTTCATCAATTTTTATCAAAATTTATTAAAAATCATATTTTAATCCGCATCAAACGGAGGCTTTATAGAAAAGGTGTGCCGTGTACAGTAAGCAATATTAATATAGTAGGAAAGGCACCTAAAACGAATAATAAAATATGGAATCTGATAATTAAGGTGGGGGACCTACACTCTCCAGCTTTAAAGGTGGGGGTCACTTGGCAAAATCAGTTATTACTCTTCCCTGTTCTTCCCCAATCGTTGAACTGTTCTGTGCAGTGTCAAGATCTGGAAAGTTTCCCTCTCTTCTTTTTTCTCACTACAAATAAGCGAACACACAAATGCACTAAGAAATGGGTCCAAATTATTAACCCTGTTGTTCTATTTCTGTGTTTCTATGGATAGATATTTGAATTAAGACACTGAGGTTGAGGAAAAAACAAGCAAAAAATTTGTACTCAGAGATCTGAAGAACTCCCATTTTAGGTAATTTTCTGCTTTATTTTTCACGTGAACATAAAAATGTGATATTCTTGCTGCTAAAATTATATGCTCCTCCATTTTCCTGAAAATTATCATTGATTTTTCTTCAAATTCTATCCGTTGGAAATATGGGTTTGTTTTCTTCAGATATCTGATGCTCTGAGATGATAATGTCATAATTGTGGAGCAATGTATATGGTATAGAAATATGAGACTCATTGCTTGCATATTTAATAACGAGACCGTGTTCTCTCCATTTTTATTTTTTTCCTGTGGTGTGGAAAGGGAGAAATCTAGATTTGATTCTTGATCAAATGTATTAAATGTGAATTGAATTATCATTTATTACATTTTACATGGTTAAGATGGAATCTTAAAAAACAATTATTAATTGTTTTGACTTCAGGATAATAGGACGAATTGACGATTTATGATAAAAAGATGGGGAGTAAAGGAAGGTGGCTTTCATCAGTAAAGAAAGCCCTCAGTCCCAATTCCAAGAAAAAGGAAGCCCAGGTTTGCTCAAAGTACATCATAATTTCTTCGGGTTGTTTGCTTGGTCTGAGTGTTGTTGAACCAATGATTTGGGAGGATGTTTGGTGGGTATTAAAATTAATTTTTTTAGTAGAATGTGATAGAAGTTTTTGAAATGTGTGGTTGAAAAGTTGTGGGACCATGAATATATTGTTAATATTAATTGTTTGACTTTGATTTAGATTAAAATTTGATTTTAATCCGCTCTAAATGTGCATTTGATATTTTCTCGTATTTTTGTTGGTTACGTGGAACCCAATTATACTCTTTAACTTTTCCATCCGACTATGGATCCACCTAACATTTAAAGTAGGGTATATCGGATATCGACGTATTTCCCTGTTTGTTTCGAATTAAAATCAAATTTTAATTTAAGTCAAAATCAAACAATTAATATTAACCACATCTTTCATGATCCTACAACTTTTCAACCACACATTTAAAAAACTTCTATCATAATCTACTTAAAAATTTAATTTTAATCACAATCAAACACCCACTATATTAACCCTCCTTTGATTTGGATTAAAATCTCAAATCAAAGTCAACAATTAATTTTAACAACATATTTCATAAAACCGACAACTTTTTAACCACACATTTCATTAACTTTTATCCAAATTTACTAAAAATTTGATTTTAATCAGGGGACGTTAGAGGGAGAAGATTTTTTAATAATAGAGAGATGCACAAACTAAGTCCCTGTTTGGTACACATTAAAATTTTCATTCTTATTTTTCTACTCATTTTCAACCTCACATTATTCAATAAAATAATATTTTTCCTCACATTAATAACTTTTTTTTTAATCACACATTTTCCATCAATCTACTATTTCAAAATACATTCTTCCAAAATAATGTGACACAAACACACCCCCTAACAGGCTCAAGATCTCCCTTTTAAACTTCTCAATTTTTAGTAAAAATGAGTGCTTGTAGTTCTCTTAACGAGGATGGACCAATGAAAATTTGTGATTTTATTTTGTGATTTCTCATTTCTGTGTGCTTATTATTGCTCTTGAATTAGTGATTAATGTTTATTCCATAACAACTTTCAGAAAGGAAGTAAATCAAAAAAGAAATGGTTTGGGAAAGAAAACCCTTCAGTTTCAGATTTTCCGATTCTGGAGACTATCCAATTACATCATACTTCCTTGGAAGATGTGAAAGTGGCTGAAGTGGAAAATGAACAGACAGAACATGCTTACTCTGTTGCTGTTGCTACTGCTACAGCAGCTGAAGCGGCTGTAGCAGCTGCACAGGCTGCTGCCAAGGTCGTTCGACTTGCTACAGCGACTCAATTCACTGGAAAATCAGAGGAGGATGTGGCAGCTATCAGAATCCAGACTGCTTTCCGTGGTTACCAGGTATGCTACTCTACAAATTAACATTTCTTACTCCAATTGGATTTGATTGGATGGACATGAAAAATTCTCAGGGTGGAAAAAAATTGAGATAAGGGTCTTTATTTAATCTGTTTCTTTGGGTGAAAAGTGAACAATTCATGAATATAATTCTTAAATGTTTAGAAGCTAAATCCAATAAATGTTATTTTTTCTTTAAGAAGATCTGCGTTCCTTGATATAGCAGGCTAATTTAGTGCTTTTCTTTACACTTGATACATCAATACGTCAATGAATATCAATTACTTCGGCAAGAAATCAAAGAAGATTTTACCTCAAAAAACAAGAAATAGAATTGGAGAAGTGTCAACTGAAACATTGTAGAAATAAATTTTAAATATAATATTGTGCATATAAATAAATTAAGTGGGTGTTAAGGTGGTTAAGGATCTAAATTATTATTTCTAGAGGAAATTAGATGGGGATGTTACTTTTAGAGAGAAAGTGAAACGTATCCACCACTTTTTGTTTTCTAAATAATGTCATTTTATCCTTCCAAAGGTATTACATAATCCTTATTTTTACACAAATTTCTAACCATCTAGGCATTCTTGTTAAACTTGGCAAAGTTGATGAGAATTTCTAGTCCATTTTGATTCTCTTCTTCTTGCACGAATTTGAACTATGTAGGCATTCTTGTCAAACTAGGCAAAGTTGACAAGGGGTTCTAGTCCATTTAGATACTCAAGTCTTCCTCGTCGGCTTTGCCTAGATTTGCCTAAAGGACATATTAAAAAAAAGAAAAGAAAATTACAGTCATTTTCAGGATTGAATTGGCCCATAGTTAATAATAAATTTTTTGGTGGGAGACAAATCTCACGTGGCCCATAGTTAGAAAAAATTTCATTGTTTGACCTAAGACAAATTATGAAGTTAGGACAAATTCCAATCCTTCGATATTATTTTGATGTAATCACCAGCCATACACCGTACATGGGCTAAAGTTTTGGTTGCTCAAAGTTGTACTTGCATTGCAAAAATCCTATTTTGCATTTTCTTTCCTTTTACTTTGGTAATTATTGAATACTAGTTTTGAGTTTGGGGGAGAATGAAGTTTGTGATGTGGGTTTGCCACTGCATTTATAACTTCCAGGCGAGGGGAGCATTGCGGGCTTTGAGAGGTCTTGTCAGATTAAAATCACTTGTTGATGGGCCAACGGTCAAACGCCAAACTGCAAACACTCTGAAATGCATGCAAACTGTATCCCGAGTGCAGTCTCAGATTCAGTCCAGAAGGATTAGGATGTCAGAGGAAAATCGGGCACTCCAGAGACAGCTTCTACAGAAACATGCAAAGGAGATTGAGAGCTTCAGGGTTGGGTTTTTTTTTATCCCTACACCGTTCTTTTCTTATTTTTCTGATGTTATCCATCTGAAGTGCATTTGCGTTGTGATGACTTTAATGCCAATTATCAGCTGAGGTGTGTATTTCTTAGAAACATTCTGTGGATAAAGAGAAGAAAGTAAGAAGAAAGATAACTTTGCTCCACACCAATTTCATTGAATATGGGATAATATAATCTTATGCAACCAAGTCTGCTGTATTCTTCCAACGTCCTTCTTGCTTGTATTTTACATTTCTAGAAGCTTAGTAGTTGGCCTGTCATCATAGTTTTATCTTCATTTTTTTTTTCTCTTTTATTTTTTCATTTCTAGAAGCTTACTAGTTGGCTTGTCATCATAGTTTTGTCTTCATTTTTTTTTTCTCTTTTATTAGTGCAAGCCACATAAAACGTAATAAAATTTTACCGGTGATTTTCACTACAAAAATCAAGAAGTTCATGAGAAACATACGAGGGTCAGAACAGCATTATTTGTCAGTTGATTCACGAGTATAAAGACCTTTAGTGAAGAAACATCTCTTGATTAGCTTATTTAACTTATTTTTAATAATTTATTGAAATTTTTATTCTGGTCCTTTGACCTAGTAACAATGGTTAATATGTTGTTGCAGATGGGGGAGGAGTGGGATGATAGTCTACAATCAAAAGAGAAATTAGAGGCAAATTTATTGCACAAGTATGAAGCTACTATGAGGCGAGAAAGAGCACTAGCTTATTCGTATACTCATCAGGTATTCATTTTCATGTCCTCGTAAACTTTTCTGGACTCTTTTGTGCTTATTTATATGTTTACTTTGCTTTTCGACTTCATTTTCTGTACCTTGTTGTTCACTATGTGACTATCCTGCAAGTATAGTGATGAGTAGTGTTGAATCCCACAAGCATTGTTCTATTAGTAATTAAAACTACAATCAGTTTTTTTTATTAAGAGTCTAAATTGAAGTGAGACAAAAGCAATTAAAGAAAATAAAAGTGAGGTTTGGGGACAATTGGATGATTAAAGTGCTGGGAATGCCGATTTCACTTGGTCTTCGCTTAATTAACTATGCAATTGGAAAAATTCTGTTGTCCGACTTTGGAGTTCTTCATTTCATATAATTGGAAAAATGTTCTATATTTACAAAAGTTCCTTTCTCTTTCTGCATTCTTCCTCTGCTTTGATGTCTGTTTTTATTTCATTTTCTACTTGGCACTGATGTTTTGTAAGTCGCATCCTTTTTGCTCATTGAGCAGCAAACCTGGAAGAAGATGTCAAGATCAGCAAACTTACTGTTCATGGACCCGGCTAATCCGCACTGGGGTTGGAGCTGGTTAGAGCGATGGATGGCCTCCCGGTCATGGGAGGCACAAAGCACAGCTGACAAGGAACTCAACAGTGACTGCCTTTCCATCAAAAGTGCAATCCCTAGCATTGCTGGAGGAGAAATAACCAAGTCTTTCGTTAGACATCAGCTAAACTCTGATAACACGTCTTCACCAGTCAGCCAAAAACCAGCTCGTCCTTCCAGGCACCTGTCCTCAACAACCCTCCCATCAAAGACAGCATCTTCAGTTGTCAATAGGACATTAAAACCAGCTAGTCCAAAGGGGATTGGAATAAGTCAAGACAATGATGCGAGGAGTGTGCTCAGTTTGCAATCAGAACGGAACAGGAGGCACAGCATTGCTGGATCGTCCATTAGAGATGATGAGAGTTTGGCAAGTTCTCCATCGGTGCCAAGTTACATGGCACCGACACGGTCGGCCAAGGCCAAGCTGAGGTTGTCGAGTTCACTAGGAGTCAAGAATGGTCAGGTAGAGAACACGCCAGCAGGATCAGTGAAGAAACGTCTTTCTTTCCCAATTTCACCGGCCCGACCAAGGCGGCATTCTGGACCACCAAAGATCGAAAGCAGCTCCTCCATTGCTGACAATGATCAAGTGAATGGAGGGATCCAGTCATTTGCTTCTTAACATATAATGCAGCAGTAGCAACAGATGAAAACAAAGAAAAACAATTAAGGGCGTCACTTGATCTTGTGAAGTTCCACAGTTAAATCCTGATTTATTCTTTGCTTTGAAGGCTTGATTTGGTTTGATATAGAGCAGTCTCTCGTGTGAGTCTTGCTACAGAACTGCTTTTTATTCTTTTCTTCAATCACTGTTGTTCAAATTTTTATATTTACTTGCGAACCTAATTATGTCTGGTGGTTATACGACCAACTTCTTTGCTCCGTGAACAAAAAGTTTCGCGCACTCTCATTGACTTTTTTTCTTTTTTTTTTGTCCTTAACCTCCCATTTGTAGCATCTATGTCTCAACATTTAACTTGGTGAAATTTGATTATTTAGTGATGGAAACTGAGTATATGCTTTTCGTGTAATTGCCCAACTGCTTACCCCTTGCTCCATATACTCAACCCTTCTCCCTGCAAAGAAAAATGAGGATAAAAATTCTTCATTCCAGAGCACATCTTCTACATTAAGAACCAAACTTACCTTGAGCATGGAGATGTAATTTCCGATTTTGACTTCACTCAATGCTTTCCAACAAGCATGACGTGCCAATTGTTTAAGCGTATTTGTCGACTTGCTTTGAGCCTCACCTAAAGCTTTTTGGCCAAAGCGCTTTACACTCAAGTTGTGTTGTAAAAGATAGGTAACTACTCGATTGTGTGGTGCTCGATAGAAGCATGTGCAAGATCGAACCATGTCATGTGCTTGATGTGCTCGACAATATATTGCATATAATCGTGATCGCACCATAAAATCTTGTGTATATACTGAATTGCCTCGAGATCAATAATTGCTTGAGTGGTGCTTGACAAAAGCATGGGTGCGGCATTAAATTGTGTTGTATATCGTATACATAAGTGCGACGTGCTTCATGAATTTGCTTGCAATCCTTTGGTGACACGAGCTATGATGCCAATGAATGATGGCTAGATGTCGTTTGCCCCTCGAAGCTATCAAGCACATTGAGTTGTGTTGGTAAAGCATCAAGAACTAGAGTGAGTGAGATATTTTTCGTTCATAGAAATTGAAGGATAAAAAGCTCAAGGCCTCAAATGCTATAAATGGAAGATTGAGAATTTCAATGCTCTACTAATAATTTTCCCATATAGAATCAGTATTTAGGAACTTGGATAAAAAGTCTGATTGGTCACTGAACCTATAGGCCACTTTTAAATTTGGCCACTAAACTTTAATTTGTTCCAAATTAATCATATAACTTAAAGTTTCGTTTCACGTTGCACATTACAATTTAATTCGTTCCATATTAGTCATCCAACGATAGATATTTTTGCACACTTATATGTTTAAAAGTCTCTCTCCACAAATGGCAAAATGCTTTTTACTATGGGGACTAATTACCCTATTTGGACTCCATTAAATTTAGCTTTTAGGGAAAAAAATGTGTTTTGGAATAGCGATTTTTTTACTATGTGCTATTAAGAAAGAAGGAAAAATCTTGAATTCACTTGTAATATTATTGTATTGAAAAATATGTGGTTAAAAAAAGAAGAGAAAATGCATTAAAATTAAAACCGAACCCAAATAGGGACTAAGTAGTAACCAATATGAAACGAATCTTTAAAGTTCAGTGACTAGTTTGGAACAAATTAAAGTTAGATGACTAATTTCGAACAAATAAACGTTGAGTGTCCAAATTGAAACAAATCTATAATCTCGGTGAGTGAGGGTTTTATCCCTAGAAACTTCTTCAAAATTTAGCGTAAAGTGCACGTGCATATCACGTGACCATCGTCCTCTCCAAATACTCGGCCGCGAGCTTAAAATGATTGTTGTTATTCCTCTGCGTTCAGAAACCCAGTTAGTAATCTCGGCCAAATTCTTATTCTCGGAAAAAATATATTTTCCTATTCATATATAAACATAAATATCGGAGCTAGAGGAGGAAAAGGAAAAGCAAGGATCGAGCCCTAAAGCTATTTCAAGAGTACAAATGGTGAGCCTCTGTATATACTAGTTATTTTCATGGTGTATTGATTTGGTTCTTTGCTTGCTATTCTATATCATATTTTTCTTGTAATGTTAAGTCTAAAAGACGAGATCTTTGCGAGATTTTCAGCTTGAATAAATAGATTTTTTTGACTTGATTAATAATTTTTTGCTTATTATTTTTTTTTTTGGGTCTAAAATAATTTGATTCATGATGCTCTATGCACCTAAATTACGCTTATACATCAACAGTTCATCGTCAGATATCTTCATTCCTTTTGTTAGTTTATAAATTGAAAGTTCACCCATCTTTCCTTTATGCCCTTTATTAGTTTCATGCTTTAGATGGTTAATCACGAAGTTTCACTTTTAATAATTTATTTTCTCTAGAAGATGAAAAGAATTACTTGATATCTACAGCTGGTTGGTAATAACTTATAGCTAAAAGAAACCAGAAAAAGATCTAGAATCACTTCGGATGTCAGTATCCTTATATATTGTTATCGGATGTATCAGGAACGAATTTTTCCTTAATAAGCCCTTCCTAGGCTTGTTATTTTGTTCATTCTTGAACTCTATGATTATTCTGTTATGGCCATTGAGGAACAGCTTAATGATAAAAACTACGATCCGCGCTGCTGTCATTGACTTATGGCTGCCATCTCTTTGAAATGAAACATTGCTCTTGCTTTCTGCTTTTTGAACACTGAAATTGGGTCCTGTTCATTGTGCTTGTTGAAAGAAACAAGTAAAAATTGAAAATTGATAGCAACAACATCAAAAAACTGAGTCTTATCCTTAAATGAATGTCACTCGAGATCTTTTTCATTTTAGGAGGGCCTCGAACCAATTTAACGTCTTCATTTCTGCTACATTGATTATCATAAAGTTAGATGGTTCAATAATCGTTCTGTAGGACTTCCCTTTTAACTCTATAGGTACTTTTCTATCAGATATTGGACTTATTTAAATGTTCCTGTTATTCTGTGTTTCATATGTCCTTCAAAGAGGTGCTCAACCTACGTGAACTGTTCAGCTTATAAATAAGGCCGAAGTTCTGGAACTTTGACCTGATCAAATGGAATTTGAATAAATAAATATGGATGTGGTGGTGGGGTAGGGGGAAGGGGAAGGTAGTGATGAATCCGCGTAGTATTTCTTTGCATCATTAAACCCAATCTAATCCCACCCATTATATCCTCCTGAAGTAACATTTCAATAAATGCCTATGCGCCTAAATACCTAAAACACCTACTCTTT
This sequence comes from Fraxinus xanthoxyloides, assembly GCA_903798325.1. Classification (NCBI taxonomy): domain Eukaryota; kingdom Viridiplantae; phylum Streptophyta; class Magnoliopsida; order Lamiales; family Oleaceae; genus Fraxinus; species Fraxinus xanthoxyloides. The sequence continues at coordinate 233 of CAIGRL010201453.1, read as the reverse complement.
GGGACCACTTGATCGTCTCTCCACTATCATCGTTGTTCTTACCATGACTAAATGACATTCCACATGTTCATTCTTATTATAACCTTTAGATTCCAAAATAATCTTAATTCTGACATAACTTATCCCCTTCTAGGCAACTAAGGGGCTGTTCTCTTCGCGTTTCAGTTTTGTGTTTTGAGTTTTGAATTCATTTTGAGTTTTGTGTTTTCAGTGTGTATTTTGAGATTGTTGAA